>JAODAL010008663.1:0-116073 GCA_025379985.1 Phyllomedusa bahiana | reverse complement strand
TGGGTGCACCTCCTACTCTGAGGCTTGTGGTTGAGGCAAATAGCGCACTAGGGCCACATATGTGTTATCTCTAAAAACAGCAGAATTGGGGGAATCGATATTGAGTAGCATTTCCCTGGTCACATCTACTGTGTTCCAGTGAATAATGGAAAAAAATTGAAAATCTGAAATTGAAATTTCACCTCCACTTTGCTTCAATTTCTTTGAAACACCTAATGGGTTATCAAACTTCTTAATGTTGTATTGAATACTTTAAAAGGTGTAGTTTCTTAGATGGACTCATTCATGGGGTTATTTAACATACAAGTCCCATAAAGCCATGTCAGAACTGGACTGGTCCTTAAAAAAAAAAAAAGCTGTCCCTGTTCGGGCGCCAAAATTGCACAAAAAAAGAATCTGTTGCAAATTTTCTTGAAAATGTCAAAAATGACTACTCAATTTCTAAGCCACCTAAGGGCTAGTTCACACGGCTTAAAGCCGACGTAATTGCGGGACAGATTTCGCCCCGCAATTACACCGGCGCCGTGCAGTGGGGGCGGGGCGGGGGGGCGGCAGCTCGCCGGCCCCATAGACATTCATTATTCACGGTGTGTACACGCCGTAAATAATGTGCATGTCACTTTCTCCCCCGCGGCGTATTCTCTGAGAACTGTGGATTACCGTAGTGACTGGGAGGGATTTCAGCCGTACTGCAGCGCAAATACGGCGCGCAATACAGCTGGAATCAGTCACAGAATAAGCCGTGTGAACGGCCCCTAAGGTTGTAAAAATAAAAAAAATAGATATTTAAAAAATGATGCTAACCTCCAGTAGACCCATGGTAGATGCTAGTCATAAACTATTTTGGGTGGAGTAACTGAGATAACTGTCTTACATGCAGAAAACTTGAAGCACAATGTGTCACAGGAAAACAGTCCCTGAATCACTTGGATAGGTAAAAGTATCAAAACTTTATTCCCACATAAAGTGACACATGTCAGATTTAAAAAATGAGGCTCTGTCAGGAAGGTTAAAACTGGCTGCAGCGATAAGGGGTTAAAGGGTACCAATAAAAATCTGAACCTCTTATTAGTTATATTTTGTGATCTGAATGCACAAACGATGGAATGATTGAAGGGATGTTCTCACAATGCTGTTTCAGACTCGCACTTGCTGTTAAGGCTGTGGGTGGTTCTATAGCAGTGTTTGGTTTACCGGCTCTTCTATTCCTAGCTGAGCTTATTGCAGTGAGATAAGTGATGGAGACTTAGAAACTGTATTGCACAAGGCTACATGACTTTAAAGGGTTACAACTTGTCATTAACTTAGGTAAACAAGCTCCTGTGCTGGAGATGTGACTCCCTGGGTTGGAAGGCAATTAAGAGCAATCAGAGCATAGATAGGTAATCTGTAACCTAAAGAAACTTGTGTAGTCAAGGAGCAGATAAGCTCCCCTTCATCTCTGAAGCAAAACCAAAACAGCAATGTATTTGGTTCTTGTCTTTATTTATCTTTTCCTACATGTTAAAAGCCAATCATTGTGGTGAGAAAACCTACTTTAAGCGGTTTTCCTATCTTACACATTTATGGCACATGGATAGGATACGCCTTCAATATGTAATAGGTGCAGGTTCTAGAGGTGGGACCTGCATCAATTTCGAGAATGAGCCCCTGAAAGTCTATGTTCAGCACACCCACTTGGATGTACTTGGAACTCTTATTGAAATCAGTAGAGTGTTTCGATTCCCTCTCCATTTTGAATGGAGACTTTTGGGAGCCCGTCCTCGAGATATCCTATCTCTATGCCATAAATACGTGAGAGCACTGCAGTCCTGCATGGCAAAGCCGTAAAAGAAATAATGCGCAAATCCAGCGTGCTTCATCAGGGGAGATGTGCTTTTCTAGTGTGTGTAGCAATAAGAACAATATCTCTATGGTATAACCCGGTCATTTGTTTTTTTTCTTTCAGGGTCAACCAGACGTAATCCCTATTCTAACGATTAAAGACTCCTCAAAATATGGCACGTTCATTAATGAAGAGAGGATGGAGACCGGCAGTTCTAGATCCCTAAAGTCTGGAGACAAGATCACGTTTGGGGTTTACAACAGTAACTTCAGGTAAGAGGTAATGAAGTTGTTGTGGTATGCTATTGAATGATTTCTTCTACTGCTTTTATATTGCTGAATGAGTTGGACATAGCAAGCGTTTTTGGGATCTGTATTAATAATACAGACGTAGTGTTAGGGTAAGTTTACACGGCTTATTTTGCTGCATAATTGCGGGCGTATTTAGCCGCGTACTGCGCCCCGCAATTACGGTAGTCCATAGCTCTCATAGAGAACTATGGATTACGCCTCGTCCCCCCACGTGTACAATACGATCGTACTGTATTCGCGGGGAGATAAGTGACATGTCAATTATTCGCAGCAATTACGCGAGTAATGCATGTCTATGGCGCCGGCAAGCTGGCGAACCCCCCTCCCCTCCTGCGTCGCGGGAGTACGTGCTGATCAGAGCGACTCCCAAATCACCCGGCGTATTGCGGTGCGTACTGTATGCGATTACGCCGTGTGAACATACCCTTAGGTGGTGACAGATCTATTATATGTAATCTGTTATACAACATTGACTACAGTGGGTTCCATCATGGTGTTTGTCATTTTTAACTACAAAAAAAGTGCTTGGTGCTGCTTTATTGTTGTCATTTTTGACTGGATCTGGGTGGGAGACTCCAAAAGGGGGTCCCCAATGCAGGTGGGAACCCGGCCTAAGGTAGTGAAGCCGTTCATATGTATGATTTCATTTAATTTTATTTATTTAAGGTATATATTTAGAATTTCTTTATTAAAATAATATTGATTATGAGTGCACTCTCCCCATGGAAGGAAATGCAGTCTACAAATACAGAGCAATTTGTGTATTATCATTATATGTATTATAATTACTGTGTTGGGAGAGATTATACAAATCAAAGTAAGGATACTCTCTAACTCTGGTCTCATTAAAAATAACGTATATATTTAATACAGGGCTGCAGAACACTTTCGACCAAATTGTCCTATTGTGCCTTTCCCAGGGACCGCATTAAATCTTAGAGGAGTATTGTGTCTGAGACCTTTATGGCACTTCATTTGTAAATACCTAAAGTGGCTGAGTGGTCTTGGCTCTACTTTAGGTTCTACCAGAGCTCAGAATGTTCCTGCTCGGTGCTAAAGAAAGAGGATATGAGGCGCTTATTTTCATTGTAATTTTTGGGGGTTACAGAAGTGGCTGTTTCACAACTATAACTAGAGAGAACAACTCTAATATTTGGTTTCCTCTCCAGCTTATCTCCTCCTCGTTTTAGCCTCAAACCTATCAGACATTTTCATGGTATGTCTTGTGGTTTGCCTGATGGAAGAATAAAAAAATTTTTTTGGGTGGATTGCTACTTAAGCTGTTAGAATAGCATTTACACCCCAAAAAAGCGGTTTTGCGCGGGCGATGCCGCCAAAACAGGGGGTCCGCGCGATGCCCGCCACAAAGGGCTGCCGCGCGATGGCCCCCCCAACAACAGCGGCTGCCGGGATGCCCGCCCAACAGCGGCTCCCCAGCGCGTGCCCGCCCCAACAGCGGCTGCCGGCGATGCCCGCCCCCAACAGCGGCTTGCCCCCGCGAGGCCCCCCCCAACAGCGGCTGCCGCGCGATGCCCGCCACAACAGCGGCTGCCGCGCGATGCCCGCCACAACAGCGGCTGCCGCGCGATGCCCGCCACAACAGCGGCAGCCGCCGATGCCCGCCCAACGGGTGCCGCGCGATGCCCGCCCAACAGCGGCGCCCCCCGCGATGCCCCCCCCAAAGCGGCTGCCGCGATGCCCCCCCCCAACGCGGTGCCGCGCAAATGCCCGCCCCAACAGCGGCTGCCGCGCGAGGGCCCCCCCCCAACAGCGGCGGCGCGATGCCCCCCCCCAAACCCGGCTGCCGGCGTGCCCGCCCCAACACCCCGGCTGCCGGCGTTGCACGCCCCAACAGCGGCTGGGCGATGCCCCCCCCCAACAGCGGCGCCGCGCGAATCCCCCCCAAAAAAGGGCTGCCGCGCATCCCCGCCCCAACAGCGGCTGCCGCGCGATGCCCCCCCCAACGCGGCTGCCGCGGATGCCCCCCCAAAAACCGGCTGCCGCGCGATGCCCGCCACAACAGCGGCTGCCGCGCGATGCCCGCCACAACAGCGGCTGCCGCGCGATCCCCCGCCCCAACAGGGCTCCCCGGCGTGCCCGCCCCAACAGCGGCTCCCGGGGCGCTGCCGCCCCAACAGCGGCTGCCGCGCGTGCCCGCCCCAAAGCGGCTGCGCGCGTTGCCCCCCCAAAAACAGGGCTGCCGCGCGTTGCCCCGCCCAAACAGGGCGCCGCGCGTTGCCCCCCCCAAAGCGGCTGCGCGCGTTGCCCCCCCCAAAAGCGGCTGCCGCGCGATGCCCGCCACAACAGCGGCTGCCGCGCGATGCCCGCCCCAACAGCGGCTGCCGCGCGATGCCCGCCCCAACAGCGGCTGCCGCGCGATGCCCGCCCCAACAGCGGCTGCCGCGCGGTGCCCGCCCCAACAGCGGCTGCCGCGCGTTGCCCGCCCCAACAGCGGCTGCCGCGGTTCCCGCCCCAACAGCGGCTGCCGCGCGTTGCCCGCCCAACAGCGGCGGGCCGGCGTTGCCGCCCCAACAGGGGCTCCCGCGCGTTGCCGCCCACGCCTCCCGCGCGTTGCCCCCCCCCAACAGCGGCTGCCGCGCGTTGCCGCCCCAACAGCGGCAGCCGCGCGTTGCCCGCCACAACCGTGCCAGCCGTGCAATGTGACTGTGGAAAGGTGAATATTATTTCCTGAAGTAAGGGACACAGACAAAGCGTGTTTGTGTCCTAACGACTGGGGTCCGTACAGAAGGACACTGTGGGTCGTATGTGGTCCCCGGGCCAAATGTTGTGCTTCACTGATTTAATGTATACTTTCTTACTGGATACCATTATATGAACTAATGTATTGTACTACGCTATTCCCGAACTTTTTTTTTTTTTATGATACTGATGTACATTGGTCAAACAAAGGCCAAAATGTGACCCTATGGAAATATTGTGGTGAACATCCAAAACATATATTGCAAAAGTTATTTGCACATAAATATATATCATGGTTATTTTATATAACCACTACTATTATATTTGCAGTGGTTTGTGTGGTAGTGCAGGGTAACGTTTTGTTTTATTTAGGAAAGGTTTCACTGCTTTGTCCTTAGTGGATCCAGCATCATTCTTGGCAATAAACGATCCATTGTATGGAGCTGTATTGTATTCCTCGAACTGCAGCATAAAGAAGGTTTTCCAGAGGAAAAAAAAATAACCATTGCACATAATTGGGTATTCTCTCCATATTGATTAGCTTTAAACATGTGGGCAAAGGTAAATAAGGACTTTCCAAATAGTGTGTTGTTCTGTTGCTTCATTTCAGAGCTAGAGCAGTTCGTATCTCCTACTTGTTTATACAAGCTTCCCTGAGTTACAGACCACCTCTCTCGGCTATAGCAGCCCTGACGGGATAGCGACGTCAATCCTCGCTGTTTATCTGCAGGACAGAGCTTGTCTTTCTTTCTGACTGAAAAACTTTTAACTCTTTACAGCTCTGTAGTCTTGCGCCTTGATGTTAAGACCCCTTCATCATCAATGTCTCTCAAGCAGGTTCAGCTAGGAGTAGCAGAGCTGAAATTTCAGTCACTGCTGCAGAACCACCCACAGGCTGACCACTAAGGGGAACATGTATGAAAACTATCTAGGTCTAAGACTTTTTGTTGCCTGTAGCAACCAATCAGAGTCCCCCTTTCATTTTTTCAGAGCACTATATGAAGTGAAAGGGGAGCTCTGATTGGTTGCTATGGGCAACAAAGAAATTCTTAGACCTAGACAGTTTTCATACATGTCTCCCTAAGTGGGTACCTGAGTCTGGCTGTAAAGAGCAGGCTCTGGGAAACCGCCTGATGAGAAAACCCCTTTAAAGGGGTTGTCTCACTATAAAAATTGCCTTTTATGTTAAAGATCTTGCAAAAACAAGTCGCTTTGCAATATTGCTAAATGGTCCACGTTTTCTGAGATATCCCCCCCTTGATGGGCGCATCGCTCCTCAGGTTGCTAAGTTAAGCCCTTTTTTAATCTCCCCTGATGGGTTCCGCACGGTTGCTATGCTACAGACCTTTCAATCTTTTCGATGGGCGCACGGGTTTGCAAAGCTACGGCCCTGGCTTTTCTGCAGCCTAGTAAGCCAGAAAACACGCCCTGAATTCAAAAGAAACCAAAGAAAACGGACTGGGGTAAGTTTAAATTTTGATTTAGTGAGGAAAAACCCCTTTAAGTAAAATAAAGCACTCCATAATGTTTTTTCCTTTTAAACAATAGCCGAGACAAACATTAAAGCAGGCATCCTCAAATGCGAACCTCCATGTTGGAAATACAACTCCCCTCATTCCCCCTTTTTGAGATTATATAAATGCTGATGGGGTTGTAGTTTTCCCCAAAAGTGGGGGGGGCGTTTGAGGATGCCTGCATTAAAGCCTTGTAAAAGACTACCAAACTTTCAGGATCACATGACCACTCCTCCATCATGTCTTCCAACCTTTCAGGGTAAAATATGGTGTATTGCATAAAATATATATTACAGTTCTATATAGTTCAAAATATTCTTAACCACATTTTTAAAGTGTGAATGAGGCCCAGTAGTCATTGAAGGTGCACATGTTAAAGGTAAGCTTTTACTTTGGTTTTTTTTCCTGCCTTCAAAAAACACATCAAATTTGGGGCTGGACCCTTATTTGATCAAATTAGCTTATTTAGAAATTAATTGCAGCAACACATCTCCAGACCTTTTTTTGTAGTCGGGGGTTCTACATTGTTAGGGTATGTAATCATAGTTCTCTATGAAAGTTATGATTGCCTTAAAACAGGGGGTATTTTGTGGTGAGGCACAAAATGTGAAAGTATCTTAGGGGATGTTCCACAATGTACTCGGGCGTACAGTACACGGCACAGTACATCGTGTGTTTCGGGAGCTTGCACTAATACGCGCGTACTCTTGTGGCGCGGGGGTGGGTGGCAACCCACTGGCCCCGTTGACATTCATTATGGGGCGGTTTTCGCCGCAAGTAATGAATTCACTTATCTCCCCGCGTACAATACGTCAGGGGAGGAGGCGAAATCCATATTTTCTCTATGAAAAACTGTGGATAACGTAATTTGGGGCGCACACCCTTTGCCGTTTTTAAAGCGAAAAATTTTCGCGCCAAAGTTACCCCGTGGGGAACATACCCTTGGGGATCAAAATTTTTTTACTGTCAGGGTTTAAAATTGACATGTATTTTAAAAAACCAGAAAAAACATTCACCTAAAGTATTTACAGAGTTGCACAAGTTTTCATTTTTTAACATCTTGGGGACAATTTATCAATACAGTTAATTTTTGGGGACAGTAAAACTTGACTCAAAAACTTAATTTTGGCCCGTTTCTCATGCTTTGATAAATTGGCGCAGGTTGGCGTCTGTGTTTTCATATTTCTTTTTATTTGTCTTATTTTATGCCAAAATATTCGTGCCACATGGCATTGCACCTTAAGCCATGCCCTCTTCCGTGAGGTCACACCTCTTTTACTGAGTGCGCGGCCCTTTCGTTGGGCGAGGCATTAAGGTGTCTAGACAACTGTCTAAAACACATAGGGGTAAAATGATCAATTCTGTCTAATATTAAGTGTAAGCTTAAATTAAACAGTCTTAAGATGTGCCACATTTATCAGTGTTGTTAAATCTGTTGCAGGTAATTTAAAAATTTTTAAAATTTTTGTAGTTGGCTCACTTTATGCCATTAATTGTGCCAAAGTTTTGGTGCATATCTTTGGTGTTTGGCGTTGCACCGCCTCCACCTGAATAATATCTCTCGCATCCGCTCTTTCCCTCAATTTCGACTCTACAAAAATGTCGTCCATGCCCTTGTATCTCCCCCCTTGATACGAAATACTTCCTGTGGCCTCCCCTAGCACTTTGCCCCCCTTAAATCCATCCCAACTCTGGCCTTTAACCCTCTCTCCTCGCTACTCCTTGTTTTTCCCCACCCCCCAATCCCTATTGCCCACGAATTTTTTAATTATAACCATGACCAAAAGGCACCAATGCCCTCCCCCAAAACACCCTCTGCAGAACTCCCCCCCGCAATCCCCCCTCCTCACAGGCTTCTTTCTGCTCCCCTTTATCAGCTCCTCACAAAACCCGTCCCCAAAGACTTTCCGTGCTTCCCCCCCCGTTCTGGAACTCACTGCCCAAAAAAAATAACTCCCCCCCCTTCCCCCGGTTTCAAAAGCAACCTGAAAACCCATCTCTTCAGGATTGCCATAACCTACAATAACCCAGCAGCCAGTGCAAACCCCCCAAACATTTTGCCCCTCACCTCCCGTTCTCTTCCTCCACTGTAATTGTAAACCCTGCGGGCAGGGCCCCCACTCCCTCTGTGCCCTGTAAGTCATTCATCTTATCATTGTACTTGTTTGACATATGTATGTAACCCCCCCTTGAATGTACAGCGCCCTGGAATCAATGGCGCTTTAAAATAAAAAATAATGCTAAGCCATGCCTCTCTTGCCGATGCCAGGTGTTTTTTGTTAAAACGCACAATAGACAGGGTGTAAAGCATGTGCACTGTTATTTTTTTGCGCAAATTGTGCCAGAGTTCGGCCACGTTTGTCATAATAAGTGGGTCTTGTAATATGGGTCTTGTAAAACATATTAATATTTTTTGGGCAAAAATTTAAAGAAATTTGCCGCAAAAGTGTTAATAAAAATTTCCCATTATTTTGCTAAGTTTTGGTGAACAGCAGAGTTTCCTTTCCAACTTGCCCACGGGACCACACAGTGTTTTGGCTATTGCTGTACATCATCTGGAAGCAGATAGTGTCTTCACTTCGTCATGATTATACAGTCTGTGTGCTGATGAAATTGTTTGTATGATGTATTGCTCGTTTCTTTTCTCCAGGGTAATATATGAGCCGCTCGTGGCTTGTTCTTCATGCCTAAATGGCTCAGAGAAGAGTGCTTTTAACACGTGTGCTGACATTAGGGGGCCCGTTTGGGGAAAAACTGGACAGACAAATGCAAAAACCCCCGGGGTTTGACCTCTGTTAAAGTTACTATCAAGGTGGGAATCTGACGGGGAGGGTTACGTGCAAAATCTTTAGAAATTTTTGTCAATCTTGTCCAAAAAAGTGGGGGTACGTGATTTGTACTAAATCTCTAGGGCACAGGTGTCAAACTGTGGCCCTCCAGCTGTTGGGAGACTACAACTCCCATCATGAATTTGTATAATCTATAACCGTGGGCATCATGGGAGTTGTAGTTTCCTAACAGCTGGAGGGCCGCAGTTTGACACCCCTGCTGTAGGGCGTAATAAAGTGGAGTCGTAAAATTCACTTTTTTTTTTTTCACCTAAAGTGCATATGTAAAGTGTGCAAGCCATGAGGTGGTATAAATAATACACGTGGCGCCTTTTTGGCCATGAGGTAAAAAGTATTTTGTGACAAAGTTGATCAATTTCCCCAGTTTATTTTTCAGTTTGTCATTGTGTATTCTGGGCGCTCTCTTCACCAATTTTCTTAAAGCAGAACTGTCTGGTGGTTTATGGAAATCTATCTGAGAGCA
Source organism: Phyllomedusa bahiana (assembly GCA_025379985.1). Taxonomy (NCBI): domain Eukaryota; kingdom Metazoa; phylum Chordata; class Amphibia; order Anura; family Hylidae; genus Phyllomedusa; species Phyllomedusa bahiana. Next base: position 106,411 of record JAODAL010008663.1, on the reverse strand, counting down.
GGAAATGATAGAGGGAAGGAAGCTAAACTCTGTGATACATAGATTTATAGGATTTGGAGCAGATGTGGTGTGACAAGTCATATCGTTTTACACCAGACGGTCTATGATTGACTGCCTAAAGTCATTGGAGGGATGGTTTTATCTTTGGGCACCAGTTGAATCTGTGTCTGGGCAGCAGGATTTTTAGGGCACAGAAATCACTTATTTTTTAGTTGCATTGGCAACCATTTTAGCTGCCATCTAGAGCTTGGAATTGTAAGAAACATTCACAGTCCTGAAATATTTACGAATTCTGAATGTGTTGAAAGCTCTATAAAGTACAGGGGCCCTTGAAGGAAAACCTGTCAGATGACTTTTTCTACTCTGAGAGCAGAATATGATAAAGGGAGATAAACTGAGCTCTGTGATATATAGGTTTTTATGATTTAACCCCATACTTAGCGTCTCTTCCTCTATAATATAACCCTGTATATCACAGAGCTCAGGTTCTCTCCTTCTATCATATAACCCTACATATCACAGAGCTCAGCCTCTCTCCTTCTATAATATAACCCTGTATATCACAGAGCTCAGCCTCTCTCCATCTATCATATAACCCTATATATCACAGAGCTCAGCCTCTCTCCATCTATCATATAACCCTGTATATCACAGAGCTCAGCCTCTCTCCATCTATCATATAACCCTACATATCACAGAGCTCGGGTTCTCTCCTTCTATCATATAACCCTATATATCACAGAGCTCAGCTTTCTTTCTATATCATATAACCGTATATATCACAGAGCTCAGGCTTCTCTCCCTCTATCATTTTAACCCTATATATCACAGAGCTCAGCTCCCCTCCTCTATATATATAACCCTATATATCACAGAGCTCAGCTTCTCTCCTTCTCTCATATAACCCTATATATCACAGAGCTCAGCTTCTCTCCTCTATCATATAACCCTATATATCACAGAGCTCAGCTTCTCTCCTCTATCATATAACCCTATATATCACAGAGCTCAGCTTCTCTCCTCTATCATATAACACTATATATCACAGAGCTCATCTTCTCTCCTCTCTCATATAAACCCTATATCAAACAGAGCTCAGCTTCCTCTCCTCTATCAAATAACCCTATATATTACAGAATGCTCACTCCTCATCCTCTATAATATAACCTATTATCACAGAGCTCAGCTTCTCTCCCTCCCCATATAACCCTTATATCACAGAGTCAGTTTCTCCCCACCATATAACCTATATTTCACAGGCGCTTCTTTTTCCCTATCATATAACCTATATTTCACAGAGCTCAGCTTCTCTCCTTCTATCATATAACCCTATATATCACAGAGCTCAGCTTCTCTTCTCTATCATATAACCCTATATATCACAGAGCTCGGGTTCTCTCCTTCTATCATATAACCCTATATATCACAGAGCTCAGCTCCTCTTCTCTATAATATAACCGTATATATCACAGAGCTCAGCTTCTCTCCTCTATCATATAACACTATCACAGAGCTCAGCCTCTCTCCATCTATCATATAACCCTATATATCACAGAGCTCGGGTTCTCTCCTTCTATCATATAACCCTATATATCACAGAGCTCAGCTCCTCTTCTCTATAATATAACCCTATATATCACAGAGCTCAGCTTCTCTCCCTCTATCATATAACCCTATATATCACAGAGCTCAGCTTCTCTCCCTCTACCATAACCCTATATATCACAGAGTTCAGCTTCTCTCCCTCTACCATATAACCCTATATATCACAGAGCTCAGCTTCTCTTCCCTCTATCATATAACCCTATATATCACAGAGCTCGGGCTTCTCTCCCTCTATCATATAACCCTATATTTCACAGAGCTCAGCTTCTCTTTCCTTTATCAGATAGCCCTATATATATCACAAGAGCTCAGCTCCTTTTCCTCTATCATATAACCCTATATATCACAGAGCTCAGCTTCTCTCCCTCTATCATATAACCCTATATTCACAGAGCTCAGCTTCTCTCCTATCATATAACCCTATATATCACAGAGCTCAGCTTCTCTCCTCTATCATATAAAAAAAATAGTCTCAAAAAGATGATCAATTTCCTCAAAAGTTAAGTTTGTTACAGAAAGTAACCATAATATGTGGTTAAGATATAACTTTCATTACTAATCCAAAATACAAATACCCAATTACTATTTAGTGCCAAAATGAAAATGACAGCAATACAGTATGTCCAAGTTTTGCCACTATTATGGAACTATAATAACTCACTGTTCTGGAGATATCTCATCACATACTTCATTGGGATCAGCTATCAATACCTCCAGATACTGTCTTAGATGTGTATCCATTACTAAAGAAAGGGATAAATATCAACCAGATAGTACTTTCCCTATCTAGCACCTCAAACTTTCACCTTATAGATACTTCAGAGTAATTGCTCCTAATGGTGCGGCCCCGCTCAGGCTACACTCACCCTTGGAGAACCCTATAGTGCCCCTATACAAGAATTTCTACCTTTGATATATATAATCAGATCAATGGATAGCATGAAAAAAACAAAGTTCTCTCTCCAACGCGTTTCCCCTTCCTAAAGGGTCCATCAGGGGAAAAAACAACTAAGAACCAATGGTGAATATGTGTGACCTGAAAAAGATACAAGGTCACATCCTGCTCTCACATAGGGCAGCATAAACCACCTGACCGGTTTAAATCAATTTGTCATGATAATCAACATTTATTATTATTTAGGGACTTCACTAGAGAATAAATAAAGATTGATTGTTATATAATAATTGAGCTTCAGTTTCTCACCCTGTTAAGATGTCTGCTTGCTGTCCGTGAATAACACATCACTGTATACATTTAGAGACTAAAAACTTGTACAGATATAATATTTATAATACACTGTATTAAAGGGGTTGTCTCGCTACAAGGATTGCTTTTTATGTTAAAGATCTTGCAAAAACAAGTCACTTTGCAATATATATCCATTAACCGTATCCTACCTATTCAGAGATATCCCCTCTTGTATGGGCTGCATCAGCTCCACAGGTCGCTATAGCTACAGACCTGTTTGATCTCTCCTGATAGGCTGCCAGCACTGGTTGCTATAGCTACAGACCTGGCTTCTACTGCAGCCTAGTGGAAGCCAGTAAACACGCCCCTGAATTCAAAATGAAACCAAGAAAACAGGACTGAGGTAAGATGAATCAATGTAGTGGGAACCTGCTAGATCATTCAAGTTGCTATAACCATAGGCATCAAGAAGTAAGGACAGAGTCCTATAAGGTATGTTCACACGGCATCTTGGGTCCGTGTGAACATACCCTTTTGTGATGCTTGTCTGGGTCCGTCTGAACGGATCCAGACACGCATCTAACAATGAGCAGTGTTTTTAACACTGCCGGCAATGTGAAACACGTATCGGCATTCACACGAGTGATTGCCGATGCGTGTTTGCATCGCGTCTTTCGGATCCGCTCCATGAATTCACATGCTTTGACTTATTGGTTTTGAGTGTTTGTTGAATAGTGGTCCTGTAGCAACAACAGCTTCTTAATCTGGACACAGAACCAATTTTAAATGAAAGTTGATTGGGGCCAACCACTAGATAGATAACATAGGATTTTTTTTACAAAGAATTACAAATAATCACAGAAAATGAATCCTTAATACATACTTTATTATATTCATGTAAAAGACAGACACTTCCCCTAATAAACCCTAATGAACAACCCTACCTATAGCAAGGTAAATGCCCCGATAAGGGCGACCCCGCACCAGAACCTCCTGGACAGCCCTAAGAAGGCCCTGAACAAAAAAAAGACTATACTCAATATCAAAAGACTAGAGATGGCCAAAAAAGGAAATCGCATAAATAGCCCAAATGGACCCAACTATAGAGAGTCCAAAACCCCTGCAAAACAGGAATGTATCACCCTCCAAGGGAGAAGACTAAAATTAGCCAAGATAGATAATGACATAAACAGCCCAAATGGACTCCACTTGGGTAATAGAGTCCAAAACACCTTCAAAACAGGAAAACATTACGTTCTATCACCTTCAACGCGTTTCACCTTAGATAATAAAGGCTCATCAGGACGGATGAAAAAGAGACAATCATGGCTACCATAAAACTAGCAGATAAGGTTTATAGTTGATGTGGACACGAGAATATACTCACGATAGATAAGATGAAAGAAACACCAAACGGAGGTTTAATAACGCTCCATTGGAATATTCGGCACCATCACTAGGGTTAAGTGACCGCTCTCAAAGTGCAGGCAGGTAATAGAGACTGTGGTAGAGGTTCTTAATCTGCCAACGTTTTGGATGGCAAACTACAGATTTAGAATGGTTTTGTTAGCTCGCACATTGATGGATTTTGATAGGATATGTCATGTGTAATAGGTGGGGATTCCACCGCTGAGATCCGCACCTATCACGAGAATGGGCCCCTGAAACTCCCGTTCCAGAATGGAGTTGTTGCCCATTTAAGTAGGAGTTCGGAGTACAGCAGACTACAGGTGTCTTGTCCGATGCACGACCGTGGATTTTGTCACTGTTTTCCGAAAAACGCGCTCGCCGCCGGATTTTACAACATGTTCCTAAATCCGTTGGCGCCAGAAAACAATGTAAAAAAAAAAAAGATCTGTGTAGACCATAGGTCGTTTTTTTATATTAAAGTCTATGGGCTGGATAAACGGTCAGATTTTCAGCGGTTTCAAAACGCTAAAACTGCAGAAAATCCAAGCGTTTTTGTGTGCTGTGTATACATATCCTAATACGGCTCCATATTGAGCATGTGTTCTTGGATGAAATGCATCCAGTTGTATCTGGATTGAAAAGTGCAGTGCATAGCTCCAGACTTACTATTCAAAGCTATAAGACGGTGTGACAACCCAGTTGGGATCTGTAAGGGTATGTTCACACGGCTTATTTTGGCGCGCATTCCGCGTGCCGCAATTACTGTAATCCATAGCTCTCGTATTGTACGCCGGGGGAGAAAAGTGACTTGTCGATTGTTAGCGGCGAATACGCGCCACTGACAATGAATGTCTATGGGGCCGGCACCCGGATCGGCCGCCCCTTGCTTTGGAAAGATGAGCGCGTCACTCCACAACACCCGGCGTATTGCGGCGCATACTATACGCGCCGCAATACATTGTGTAAACATACCCTAAAGGTGTCTATCTAGAACAGTGGTTCTCAACCTTTCTAATGCCGTGACCCCGCAATACGGTTCCTCATGTTGCAGTGACCCCAAACCAAAAAATTATTTTGGTGGCTACTTCAAAACTCTAATTTTGCTACATGAGGGGTTACATATGTGTGACGCCTCTGAGCGGAACCTATACATGTCACATGCATATAAAGGTACCACTCAGAGCCGTTACATAGATATAACCTTGTCCGGGGGAAAGGGGGGAGGCTGTGATTGGCACATGAGGGGTCACGTATGTAACCCCTCATGTGCCACTCACAGCCCCCCTGTGTATATCATGTGATGGCTGTGTGTGGTACAAGTAACAGGTTAATAACATATTACTTGTACCACACACAGACATTACATGATGCTATGGATGTGTGTGTGTTTTACACTAAATTACCTTGCAGCCAGGAACAGCCCTGCCGTACAGTATCAGCATTCTCCCTGCACTGAGTACGGCAGGGCTGTTCCTGATGCTTGGATACATAGTGTGAGCACGTGATGCATGCACCGCCCACAAGGACGGCGGGACGTAAGTCCGTGCTCGCCGCAGCGCCGCTCACAGGAGCGGCTCACTGAGCCGGCGACCCCTGTGTTTTGGTCGTTCGACCCCCGTCGGGGTCGCGACCCACAGGTTGAAAACCGCTGATCTAGAGGTAAGTAAACAACGGCCGGACAGAAGACGAATGGATTTTTCTTTAGGAGGACATGCTGACCACATGATGTGCTCATGTGTTCTCTTCCCTTCAGCCGAAATAAAATGTGTTACTAAACAAGTAAGCAAATGTGCTGTTTGGTGTGGCAACACGTGGACATCTATACACAAGCAAAAATAATAAGCAGGTCTGAACGGCTGATAAAGCTCGTTATTGTTAGATGCGATGTAATGTCATGAATAAACAACACTGCTCCCTTATGTATCCACTAAAATGTTTTCTACATGAAAATGAAAGGAGAAACCAGTTGGGAAAAAACCCCCCTTCAAATTGTATTTATTTTTGGGGGGGCAGTTTTTCAGTGATGCATCTTGAGGAATGCTTGATTGATGTCAATATGTGTAGACTGGAATAGGTATACATTTACATAGAGTACTGTGTAAAAGGTCTAGACAAATCATTATTTGGTGGTGTTTGGCGCTATAAACCCGCGACTTAGTCCACATTGTGACAGTTTCCAAATTAATATCAGAATGGACATATGCGCATGTGTCAGGGAAGATTGGCGCCTGATATCAAGTTGATTCAGAGGCAAAATCCTTTATTTTGATTAAAGGGGCTTTGCCACGATCTTATCTCATACCTCCTGCATCCAGCTCTTCAGCTCTGTGTGCTCAGAAGGGGGCGTGTGTGATATGTTTGAATTGCATATCATGTGACCCAGCAGGATGATATCACCATGCCTTTCCCCTCTCTAGTCAAAGGAAGGTCTGTTTATGTATAGAATTGTAAGTAACTACACTGTAGTTCAGAGGTAACATTTTTGCTTTACAGCACAAGGGTCCTTGGTTCAAATCCCTGTAGGAACTTAACCTGTGGATTTTCTTTTCCTCTTTATCAATGCACATACCTCATTGAGGTTTCTTTTTTTTTTATTTGCACTGTGTGACTTATTACTAACTAGTCCAAAGGACAGGAGTAGAGTGACAGCACCTGGGGTTTGAACACTCAGTAGCTACCTGAGAAGAGAGGTATCGGAGCATGTGCGACCAGGACTGTGGAGCTCACAGCCCTGGTCGTATCCCCTGGAGATGAGCTGTAAACAATGGATCACTAAAGGAGCAGCTAAAACAAGAACGGTGCAGAATTTTTAATAATGATGAATGGTGAAAATGTTTATTTTTTTTCTTCAAACTTCCCACGTCAATTTTACTTTGTGGCAAAACCCCTTTAACAAACACACATTTTGATACAGTTGGTCTAGAGGTGTGTCAACATTAACACCATCATCATTCCTTCACATGTTAATTACATTTTACAATACCATTTGTTAGTTTAATCATGATACAATACAATTGATTACTTCTTAATAAATATACTTTTAATACGCAGGCAGTGACCTTTACATAATCTTTGTTTTGCATTACTAATAATTAATTTGCAGCATATGACCTGGAAAGTCATTATTAATGTATTAAATTAGAGCGAGAAAAACAACTTATTTAATCATTGTTTTAATTATTACTTACTAGGAAAACAGGTTGTTTATTGCCAGGTGGCAATACATTGTATTGTCAGGTGGCTCAAGAATCTGGATGACTATATATTTATATATAAATATATATATATATATATTTTATATATATATATATATATATATATATATATATATATATATATATATATATATATATATACACACACACACCGACTGGGATGATTGATCTAACATTCCACTACTTAATCTTCTACAGCCATTGAAGGAAAAAAAAAAAAAGTCACCCAGATTCTTGAGCCACCTGACAATACTATGTATGTGTGTGTGTATATATATATATATATATATAGGGCAATACACACGTGAAATCCCTAAAGAAGCTTTATGCTATCTATCATAATGAAAAAACTTGAGACTCTCGGTTCACATATTTTGATCAAAAGATGTTTAAGCGTGCCCACAAACTTTCAACGTGATCTCAAAATCGGGCAGTCCTATCCTATCTTTACCTCTCAATCGAGCCAATCAGGCCTCCCGTTGGGTCAACCGACCTCCATTATTCAGAGAGAAAAAATAAAAAACACCCAACCTTCAAGCTGCCCTTCTTATGACAGCCTGTGAGAGTGGGCGGGGACAGAAACACAAAATGGAAGCACCCTTTCCTTCCCATATAGGTTAAAATCAATGTACACCAAGTATAACGTATCTCAAAGTTTTTTCATGTATGATAGATAGCATAAATGCTTCTTTAGGGATTTCAAGTAGTGTATTGCCCTTTTTGCAGAAATGTGCCGCTGGTGGCGGTCTGTGTGTGTACATGTATAATTACATGTGTGCCGCAGCCCTGCCAGTGGCACCCAGGTTTGCATACGTTTTTCAGAGATGTTTTTGTGTGCAGAAACATACGTTATACTTGGTGTACATTGATTTTAACCTAGATGGAAAGGAAGGGGTGCTTCCATTTTGTGTTTCTGTCCCCGCCCACTCTCACAGGCTGTCATAAGAAGGGCAGCTTGCAGTTGGGTGTTTTTTATTTTTTCTCTCTGAATAATGGAGGTCGGTTGACCCAGCGCGAGGCCTGATTGGCTCGATTGAGAGGTAAAGATAGGATAGGACTGCCCGATTTTGAGATCAAGTTGAAAGTCGTGGGCAGCTTAAACATCTTTTGATCAAAATATGTGAACCGAGAGGGCTCAAAGTTTTTTCATGTATATACACACACACACACACACACACACCACACACACACACACACACACACACAAGCCAAAACCACACACACACACACACACACACACACACACACACACACCAACACACACACAGTTAAAACCAGAAGTTTACTTATACTATATAAAAAGACACACATGCATGTTTTTCTCGCTATCTGACATGAAATCAGTATAACAATACGATAACCAAGTCAATGTTTTGGAGTGGCCATCACAAAGTCCTGATCTCAATACTATTGAAAATTTATGGGCAAAGCTGAAAAGGCAGATGCAAGCAAGGGGACCTACAAACATGGCTCAGTTACACCAGTTCTGTCAGGAGGAATGGGCCAAAATTCCTATCAACTATTGCGAGAAGCTTGTGGAAGGATCCAAAATGTTTGATCCAAGTCATACAGTTGAAGGGCAATGCTACCAAATACTAATGAAATATATGTAAACTTTTGACTTTGCAGGAAGTAATAAAAAATTTCTCATTGTTCTGCCATTTGGCAAATATAAATAATTTTGGTTCCTAATTGACATAAAACGGGTAAGGTTTATTCTGATTTCATGTCAGATATTGAGAAAAACATGCAGATGTCATTTTATATATAGTGTATGTAAACTTCTGGTTTCAACTGTATATTTGCAAACTTTGCTGTATTTTTTATATCCATTCAATGAAATATAATTTCTACTGTGGTACAACACCTTTAAGACTTTGTTGTGTAGTTAAACCAGAATACATTTTTTTTTGTGTGCTATTTGTACATACACACAGTTAGGACACACTTAGCAGTCGCATTGTATTCTCCTAACCGGATACATGTCCCTGGCTTTTTAAGTTGGATATTTCCTCAGACATTTCCCTTCCCAGCCTAATGTGAAGTATTTCACACCAGTAGCCCGTGGATTTTCTGACCTCACCAGAACTGGGAGCAGCAATAATACGGACAATTACTGACTGATATGTGGCTTTTATCGTGCCCTTTGGAACTACAATCTTGTTTTAAAGGGGAAACCCACCCTCAAACCTTCTTTTCAAGTGCCGCATGTTTCAGTGAAGCTGTAGTTGAAAAAGCTGGCTAAGCCGCTTCTAGGAGCCAAATTATATTTTCTGGTTGCCAAAACAAAATTCTAAGCTTTCTCAGACCCTTTGACATATCTCTCTATTCATGCAGTGATATAACTAGGGGTTTTATTGGAGGGCTGTATGGCATTCTGTATAGCAAGTCTCTTGTTGTATGGTAAATTCAATGGAAGTAAGACAACAGCACACTCATTTTTGTAAAGTTACCAGACATGTTTTATGTATACATCCAAAAGGTGAGCTCCACTTGTGTACAAATTTCAGTGACAGAGGGAAAAGTGACACTACATAAGCTGACATTTCGGTCAGCAGACCTTAATCACACATCTGTTATTAAAATAAAAGTAAATATAAATCAATGATGAAATATACATAATATCATAGCAGGATATGCTATCCAAGCTTTCTCAGACCCTTTAACAAATTTTCCTATACATGCAGTGGTATAGGTAAAGGGTGTGCTACTGCCCCATAATTAGCCCAAATGACAGGATTTGGTGAACAGGACTTCCAAGAAGAGATCACCTCACAGACTACTTGAGTGTTTCAAGGTGTCTGATTTGCACTGCTGAGTTTAGCCGGTGGACAGATGCTTTGTGATAGAACCGTAGATATGAAATTGTACACAGTTTGGGCTATTGTAGGGAATTGACCTTCCAAGTTTAAAGAAGATCTAACGGAAGTGTAATATAATAGATACAGATGACTGTCGATATAATTGTTGACCTCTTAATGGGGTTGCCTTCCCAGAGACATCAGTTTTAATCATTAGGGTATGTTTACACGATGTATTGTGGTGCGTACAGTATGCGCCGCAGTACATTGTGTGTTTCAGGAGCTCGCGCTAATACGCGCGTACTCCCGCGGCACGGAGGGGAGGGGGGATGGCAGCCCGCTGGCCCCATAGACATGCATTACTCGCACCGCGTTTTCGCCACAAATAATTGACATTTCACTTATCTCCCTGTACGAGCGTGGAGAGGAGGCTAATCCATAGTTCTCTATGAGAGCTATGAGAGAGAGCGAAAAATCACTGAATGGGACCAGCGCTTCCAGGTAAAAAAAAAAGGTGCAGAAATTTCTTGAGTGCTTACATGACCACACACATCATGGGTACAAAAACAAATGGTTAAAATCCAACGCGTTTCTGGTGCTGCATCGCACCCTTGTTCACGGCAACATTACTCTAACAGGTGTACTTAAATAGTAAGGTAGGCGGTACAGGTAAGTTACATCATTTCCTGTTTGAACATTTCAGACATACATTTAAAATACATTTAAAACATACTTGCTTCCTATGATAGAGAACTAAACATAGGTGGTACTCAGATCATATGGTAGAAAACTGGCTTAACTATAACTAAATTAATATATATGCGCCAGGTCATTTCTGAAGTTTAGACCGGACGGAGTCCGTGTGTCTAACTCATATATCCAGTGCGCTTCGCGCATGCGTACAGGCTTTCCCCCAGTCACCGGCGGTTTTGGGCTTATTCACTTTTTCCAATGCATAACAATAGAAGCCATCTAATGAGCCATTATGTTCTTCTATAAAATGTTTCGTGACCCCCGAATGGTAAGTGTGGCCTTTTACTATATGTGCAATATGTTCAAAAAACACGTGTTTTTGAATTTTTCGAATCGTACTACCTATATATTTTTTATGCAAAGTACATTGTATATTGTACACTAGATGGTCAGAGTCACAGTTTTTGAATTGCCAAAATTTTGATACATCTGTCATCTATACCTGTGAATGTCTGTACTTTGTTAGTATATTTTACAGATAATTGCACCTGTTGTTCTTACAAGGAAAAAAGCCCCACAGTGGTTTTAAAGCCAGGTTTCACTTTTTATTTGATCACAAAAATCTACTGGGTAAAAATATTATCTGCTATGTCTTACTGCGGCGTGCTCCCATGGAGATTCCTTCATCTAAAATTTCTGCTAGTACATTATCTTGTCTGAGTATATTTACATTTTTTAGAAAAACCTTTTTTATTTGGGAAAATTCCTGGCTGAAGGCAGTCGAAAAAACTACTTCTCTTTTTGAATTTCTTTTATTTTTATCCCTTAATAAATCTTTCTGAGTTTTTTGTTTCATTCTTTCTTTGGCCTGTTTCAATTGTTTATCTGTATACCCTCTTTCTTTAAGTCTTGTATCTATAATTCTTATTTGCTTGTCATATTCATTATCATCTGTACAAGCCCCATATTATGGAAATCAAAAGATCGAAATATAAACGGGACTATGATGACTATGAAAAAAACAATGTATATACTTGGAAGTATGAAAGAAAACCGAGATCAATTTTAAAAAACTCAAGGAGACCTTATAGCCATAAAAAAGAAGTCAGCTTTTCAGAATGGGACTATAAACATACAGGTACCTCAGATTCAGATAGCTCCTCCATTGAAAGATCAACTACTACCGTGTTTCCCCGATAGTAAGACAGCGTCTTACATTCTTTTACCCCAAAAAGTCCCGTATGTTTACTTCGGGGTAGTCTTATATAGGGAGGTTAAGGGCCAGCTGAGGCAGGTAAGGGCAGTGTAGGAGGTTAGGGCCAGCTGTACAGGTATAGGGCCGCTGTAGGCAGAAAAACACTTACCTGGCTACCCGCGCTCCTTCCCCGCGCGCGCCCCTCCTCGCTGCCCCGGGCCCTCCGCGGCTATCCGGCAAGGCAGTGACGTCATCAGCTGCGCTCGTCTTATTTTCGGGGTAGTCTTAATTGGCGACCTCCCAAGGGGAAAGCTACGTCTTCTATCGGGGGTGTCTTCTTCGGGGAAAACACGTAGAAGCAAAATCCCCAACTTATGGAAAATAAAGGTTTCAGGAAGCTTCAAAAAACGGAGCACGATAAGAGGAGGGAGAAAACATGGTAAAAAAAACGGGGAACCGCAACGAAAAAGAAGACAAAATAGATGAGGACTAAAGTATATGTGTGCTCACTCCCACTATATTGACAGAAGAACAGCTCAAAGTGATAAAGAAGGGTCTAAATTTCTCCCCTACACATCATTTCAGCCTATTTGATACCATGCTGGACCTTAACAAGTTTGTCAGACTCCTCACTGTAAAGAGACATTTCAGAGATAAAGATAAGGAGTATCAAAATAAGGATATAATCGAATCAAGAGAGGAATATGTGAATGAATATGAGAGATTGTCTTTTTCTGAACAACAATCGTTACTTACACTTAAAGAACTTCAGGCAGAGAATGTCTCCAGTGAGGATGAAGTACAGATCCATCACGGCATGAGTAACCCCCTTTACTATCCTTTGAAAGCTAGAGTTAATGTCATGGACACTTTCCAAAATGTTATGGAGAGAGATCTAAAAATTTTGAAAAGTCAAAATAAAAAACGAATGAAAAACAACTTAACTAAAAAAGAAAGTACAGCAATGAATGAATTAAGGAGAAATAAAAACTTGATTATAAAAAAATCTGATAAGGGGGGTTCAATTGCTGTGATGGATGCTGGACTCTATAAAAAACAAGTTCTTGACATCCTCAATGATAGCCAAACCTATCGGAAGGTGACAAAAAATCCCATTAAGGAAATGAGGTTGAGACTTAATAGACTGTTGCAGGAGGGAGTTGCACTGGGTGCGATATCTGAAAAGGAGAAATATATTATTTGGAAATAAAATAGCCAAAAACCCCGACCTTCTATGGTGTTCCTAAAACCCACAAGGGGACCTTTCCCCCTAGTCTTCGCCCTATTGTTTCCAGCTGCAACAGTCTTTGTGAAAGACTAAACAGATGGGTGGACAACTGTCTACAACCTCTGGTGCGTAAAACCCCAGGTTACTTGAAGGACAGCACTACGGTGTTAAAAATTTTCAATGATTTTACCTGGCGCCAGAACTACACATGGTTGAGCCTTGATGTGGTTAGTCTGTACTATAAGATACCACAGTCACACCTTAGAACTGCTGTTCAATACCATTTAAAACATAGTAACATACATGGTGAAGCCACACAAATTTTTATTCTGGAGTGCATTGACTTCCTTATGCAAAGTAATTACTTTGAATTTAATGGCGAATTTTACATACAATTGCTGGGAGTTCCAATGGGTGCCACTGCGTCACCTTCTCTAGCCAATCTTATGATGGCGTGGTGGGAGCAGCAGTTCATATATGGTCCTGAAAACCCATTTGTGGAGTCTGTGGTCTGGTATGGGCGCTACATCGACGACCTCCTCATTGTTTGGGGACGCGATGTGGCGTCCATACCAGACTTTGTCTCTTATGTCAACAATAACGATGTTAACCTTAAATTTACACACACAGTTGAACATGAAAGCATTTCTTTCCTTGATATTAGGCTGTCAGGTAACAAAAATGGGGAAGTGTCTACATCTTTATTTAGGAAGCCCTTGCATGGTAACACCACCCTTAGAGCAGACAGCTGTCACCCGACTCACACGCTTAACTCCATTCCAGTGGGCGAATATTATAGAGCACGTAGGGCTTGTACAGATGATAATGAATATGAAAAGCAAATAAGAATTATAGATACAAGACTTAAAGAAAGAGGGTATACAGATAAACAATTGAAACAGGCCAAAGAAAAGAATGAAACAAAAAATCAGGAAAGATTTAAAGGGATAAAAATAAAAGAAATTCAAAAAGAGAAGTAGTTTTTTTTCGGACTGCCTTCAGCCAGGAATTTTCCCAAATAAAAAAGGTTTTTTTCTAAAAAATGTAAATTACTCAGACAAGATAATGTACTAGCAGAAAATTTTTTGATGAAGGAATCTCCATGGTTAGCACGCCGCAGTAAAGACTATAGCAGATAATATTTCACCCAGTAGATTTTGTTTATCAAATAAAAAGTGAAAACATGGCTTAAATCCACTGTGGGCTTTTTTCCTTGTAAGAACAACAGGTGCAATATCTGTAAATATACTAACAAAGTACAGACATTCACAGGTATAGATGACAGATGTATCAAAATTAGGCAATTCATTAACTGTGTCTCTTGCCCTTAGTGTACAATATACAATGTACTATATGCGATAAAAATATATAGGTAGTACGATTCGAAAGTTCAAAACACGTGTTTCTGAACATATTGCACATATAGTAAAAGGCCACACTTACCATTCGGGGGTCACGAAACATTTTATAGAAGAACATAATGGCTCATTAGATGGCTTCTATTGTTATGCATTGGAAAAAGTGAATAAGCCCAAAACCGGTGGTGACTGGGAACGCGCTGTACGCATGCGCGAAGCGCACTGGATATATGAGTTAGACACACGGACTCCGTCTGGTCTAAACTTCAGGAATGACCTGGCTTATATATTAATTTAGTTATAGTTAAGCCAGTTTTCTACCATATGATCTGAGTACCATCTATGTTTTGTTCTCTATCATAGGAAAGCAAGTTGTTTTAATGTATTTTAAATGTATGTTGAAATGTTCAAACAGGAAATGATGTAACTTCCTGTAAACCCCCTACCTTACTATTTAAGTACACCTGTTAGACAGAGTAATGTTGCCGTGAAACAAGGGTCGATGCGCACCCGAAAACGCGTTGGTTTTAACCATTTGTTTTTTGTACCATGATGTGTGGGGGTCATGTAAGCACTCAATAAACTTCTGCACCTTTTTTTACCTGGAAGGGGCTGGTCCCATTCAGTGTGATTTTTTCGCTATCTCTCGTTTTACGAAGGCTCGTGGTTGGGAAGCCAGGGAGTCGTGCGCTATAGCCAGTGGGGAAGCAACAAGGAGTTCAGGTGCAACTGATTGGCGTTTATCTGTGAGTGCCACCTATCCCTTTCAAAGACTTAGGCCCCGTTAACACGGATTATTTGCAGACGGATTGGCTCCGTATTCCGCGCCGGATTTGCGCTTCAATACGGCGCAATTCCGTGGGGAAGTCATTACGGTAATCCACTGCTCTCATAGAGAACAGTGGATTCCGTCGCTCCTCCCCGCTCGGCGAATCCGCCGGGCGGGGAGAAAGTGACATGCACATTATCCAGGCGCAATACGCGCCGTGGATAATGGCAGTCTATAGGGCCGGCGGGCTGCGCCTCCGCCCCGCACCTTATTCACGCCGGATTTGCGAGCGCAATCCGGCTCGCAAATACGGCGTGAATAAGCCGTGTGAACACGGCCTTATATTTACTTATTTATGAGAGCTATGGATTACCGTAATTATGGGGCGCATTTCCCCACGTATTAAGCGCGATATGCTGCGAAATATGCAATGAAATACGCCCCAAAATAAGCCGTATGAACATAGCCTTATACATTAAAAAAAAAAAAAGAATTTTACTTGGTCTGAACAGACATTATAAATAAGAACCGTTCCATTTACTGACAGCCAGAAGAGCGCTTTGAAAAGTTCATGAATTAAAGCAAAAAAGTTCACCAGAAAGTTGCCAAACCTTTCATTATACAGTGCTTTTCTTATTTCCAATAATTGAACCAGAGTTTTTATCCATTGTTTGTTATTGATGGTGTTCTAGTCATCACCCTGGCAGTATGTTCATTGATTGAGTGATATTTTTGCCGCTCATGTCATCAGATTGTGTGTATCATATTATGTTGTCTGATAAAATTCTTTGTAGCATACCCATGTGATTTGCCTTTTTCCCGTCTTGTCTTCTAGACATTATGTGCACGGATCAGTTGCAGATCTATCATAAAACCAGAATACTTCAGTGAGATGATAAAATCCATCCAGCAGAAGAATCCACTACCTACAGCTGCAAGGTATCTTAAGTAATGGCCCTCTGCCCCCTGCATGTGACTCCCTAAGCTCTCGGCAACTTCTGATATTACTGGGCCATAGTGGCATCAGGGATGTCATAGAATTATTAGAATTTGGTACTAGGGTTAAAAACCAAACCGCTTCCATTTAACACAACGGTAGGAGCCATATTGCTTGGTCATATCTGACGTAGACGTAAATCCTTGTATTCCCCATGACATAACAATTCTGGGACATCTTCTCTTATAAGTCTGTGTTGTGCTGTTTCTCTGTTATTCCTCCTAGAAATGTATTATGTAATCTGTCAGATGGGTGTTACCATTCCAGGTTTCAAGGGCTGTGTCCCTACACTGTGTGTCACCGCTAACTGAACAATTTTAGACACCCTCCCCAAATCCGTAATACACAGTTGACAAATTGTTGATGAACTTTTAGGAGAAATAACACAAACTCCACAACAATTATTTACTACAACAGACCTGTCAGGAGATGTCAAGGGTCCTCCTTAAATACTTTTACTACCGCATGTCGTCTTTGAAAGTGGGAGGGATCTACAGAAGGTTTAGGATCTGTCTTAGGGTACGTTCACACGGCTTATTTTGACTTGGTTTTGCACGATGTTTTTGGAGTGTTTCCGCTCCCAAAACCTCGCCCAAAACCTTGCCTAGAACATGCTTTTTCAGAAGAGGTTTTAGAGGCGTTTCTCGGCGAGGTTTAGGATGAGTTTTTCAACGAGGTTTTCACCCATACAAATTAATAGCCAAGACGAAAACCGCGCCTAAAACACGCTTCAAGAATTGACATGACACTTCTTTTTCAGCTCTTCCAAAGTAGCGAGTAAAAACCTCGTCGTGTGTGAACTACAAAGAGGTTTTACATAGGAATCGATGAAATGAACTGGGTGCGTTTTGGAAGTGTTATGGACGAGGTTTTGGGTGAGGAAAGGCTCCGAAAACCTCGTCCAAAACCACGTCAAAATAAGCCGTGTGAACATGGCCTTAGGCTCTGTCCACACGACGAGTAGTTCAAGTTGGAATCCACGCAGATTCTGACTTGATACACTCATCTAAAACCTAAAGTAAACCATCCCCATTGACCTCAATAGAAAATATGTGTTGCGGTTCATACAACGTGTATTTTTGATGGTCGTTTTTTTAAACCATATAATTTGGAACATGTTGATTGTTCCGTGGTATACCACGTGGAAAATTTACTATTGAGATCAATGGAGAAGAATAAAAAACTCATGTAAAACGTGTCAAAAAGATTTGTATGTGGCTTTGGACGCGTCCAAAATCCCATAGAGATGAATGAGACTGCTTTTTTAGGAAAAAAACAACCTAAATCCACATGAAATACTTTGTTTTCAACGGTAGAATGTGACAAGTAAATTTTACTCGTATGCACATACCTTTAAAATCTATTTCTTTTAAAAATCATTTCAAAGCTTGTCATAAAGTTCTTTATAAAATGTTGAATCACTGTGTTAATACTCTGCTTTTCTGGCTACATACAATTATTTTATACCGTATATACTCAAGTATAAGCCGAGTTTTTCAGCACAAAAAATGTGCTGAAAAATCCCTCCTCGGCTTATACTCGAGTCACTGTCGGCGCTCGGGCGCTGCGATGGCCCGAGTGCCGACAGGGACGCTTCAGTTATACGCGACTCCTCAGGGAGCACATATAACTGAATGCCGAGTCAGCTGGCTGCCGTGGCCCAGGCGCTATCAGCGATCTCTCCTCCTGTATGCGACTCCTCCGGAGTGCATGCAGGTGAAGAGATAGCACTGCGGAGCAGAGAGCGAGCTCTCCCTGCTCCGCAGTGGACTCCGGGGCGGCCGCAAACTCGCGGCCGTCCGGAGTTTCCGGCACAGGCAGCATGTGTCATCACGCTGACGTGTGCGGCCCTGATGACAGAAACCCGCCTGTGCCGAGAAGAACCGAGGAGAATGCGCGGGAGGCCGGACAGCGAGGAGGCGGAGCGGCGAGGGAGACGGAGCAGCGGGGAGCCAGGTAAGTGTTTTTTTTTTTTTTGTTTTAAAACCCTGTCTATACCTGCCAATACCCTGCCTAGAGGCCCTATACCTGCCTATACCCTGCCTAGAGGACCTATACCCAGGGCTGTGGAGTCGGAGTCGTGGAGTCGATGCCTATTTTGCAGGAGTCGGAGTCGTCATAAAATGGACCGACTCCGACTCCCAAAATATATAATAAGTTGGTCCAGTTAGTTCGATGCAGTGCAATGAGCAAGAGGAATTGGGTCCTGCCGGTGCTGCTGCTCCCATATCTTCAGCCTCATCACATGAGGAGTATAATTGATGACATGGAGCAGCCAAAGCGCTGCCCCAGGGGAAAAGATTCTGCTCTCATTGCAAACAGATTTCAGCAAAATGTTTCATCTGCTTTCAAAGAAGTAGACGATCAACCATTCATCAGACCTGACTGTGGCTGAGGCAATTCCTTTATACCCTGACATTGTTAGAGATGTTGCCCCTTTGGTCACTGCTTTGCCCTCCACCCAAGTTAGTGTAGAGAGACCGTTCTGTAGCCTGGAAATCATGAGATCAGATGCGAGGTCATGTATGCAGGATCTGATGGAGGTAATACTATTTCTCAGAACAAATTAAGAGACTCCACAAATGTTCCTGCAGTGTTCTGCATATTTACAATTTTTTGGTGTTCTAAAGTCATATCAAATAAATATATTTTACACTGACAAGCAAAATGGTAACAATGGTATGAACTTGTGACTTTCAGGTTCCATATCTCACCATCCACTACAGCTTTGTGCATGAGGCTACTGTAATTTTATATACAGTCATCTTACCTATCTTATACATAAATTTGACTTGAAAGTATTTAGCATCTACTTAGTTCTGCAGATTCTTTCCTGTAACTGCATTGTTACTGTTTTGCTCCTAAAAATCAAAATGTTAATTTTTATTATTTTGTTAGTATTTGGGAAATCCACCTTTTTGGTTTTCAATACTGCTTGAATCCTTCTGGGCTCTGGATCAGATTAAAGCATGTCTTGATCAAAATCTGATCCCAGGTCTCTTCTACACATTCCCAATGTTGGTGCAGACTGGACTTGGATACAAATACAGCTTTTTCTTTAACTCTACCCACAAGTGTTCAAAAAAATCAAAAATTGTTACCATTTTGCTTCTCAGTGTCTGTTCTACCTTAATAGCTTGATTATTGTATCATAAGGTGATAAACAGTCGGATGTTACCACTTTACTACAGTAAAGTTATCACTTAAACATGCGCCGTGTATGAGGGAGTCGGAGGTTTGGGAAATTGAGGAGTCGGAGTCGGGGCTTCGGCTTTCCGACTCCACAGCCCTGCCTATACCCTGCCTATAGCCTGCCTAGAGGACCTATCCTGCCAAATACCCTGCCTAGAGGACCTATACCTGCCTATACCTGCCTATAGCCTGCCTAGTGGACCTATACCTGCCTATACCTGCCTAGAGGACCTATACCCTGCCTATAGCCTGCCTAGAGGACCTATACCTGCCTATAGCCTGCCTAGGGGACCTATACCTGCCTATACCCTGCCTATAGCCTGCCTAGGGGACTTTTTCCCCCTGCCTTTTAGCCTGCCTAGGGGACCTATACCTGCCTATAGCCTGCCAAGTGGACCTATACCCTGCCTGTACCCTGCCTAGAGGACCTATGCCCTGCCTAGAGCCTGCCTAGAGGACCTATACCCTGCCTATAGCCTGCCTAGAGGACCTATACCTGCCTATACCCTGCCTATACCCTGCCTAGAGGACCTATACCCTGCCTATAGCCTGCCTAGAGGACCTATACCCTGCCTATAGCCTGCCTAGAGGACCTATACCCTGCCTATACCCTGCCAATAGGACCTATACCCTGCCTAGTGGACCTATACCTGCCTATAGCCTGCCTAGGGGACCTATAACTGCCTATACCCTGCCTATAGCCTGCCTAGGGAGACCTATACCTGCCTAGGGGGACCTATACCCTGCCTATATCCTGCCTAGTGGACCTATACCTGCCTATAGCCTGCCTATAGCCTGCCTAGGGGGACCTATACCTGCCTATAACGACCTATACCTGCCTATGGGGGCAATTACCTGCCTATAACCTGCCTATGACGACCTATAACTGCCTATAACCTGCCTATTGGGACATATAGCTGCCTATAACCTCCCTATGGGGACATATAGCTGCCTATAACCTGCCTATGGGGACATATAGCTGCCTATAACCTGCCTATGGGGGATATTAAACTGCCTATATTTGCCTATGAGGGATATTAAACCGCCTATGTAATTTTATTGGTATCTATTTTTATTTTTAAAATTCACCAGTAGCCGCTGCATTTTCCACCCTAGGCTTATACTCGAGTCAATAAGCTTTCCCGGTTTTTGTGGCAAAAGTAGATGCCTCGGCTTATACTCGGGTCGGCTTATACTCGAGTATATACGGTATATATTTTTTCCCATTCATGTACATGGAGGTTTTCAGAATTACCCTTGGTAATCGACCACTATCTACCTACACTCTTCTGTCAGATGTGACCTCAAAGCTTAGCTGCCATTGACTACTATTGCTGCATTAACAGGAAAGCAGCACTTTTTTTTTTCTTGTACCCAATTATTGAACATAGCAGAAAATGTCTTATTAATTAAAAAAACATAAAAGCAAGGTTGCTGAACATTATAAATGGAGTTTTATTACATTGATGCATATGTTTTTTATCGGAGGTGCAGATTCCCTTTTATCTTAAATAAGTTGTAAAATAATAAAAAAATAATTAAAGTAACAAGAAAAAGGGAACACCTCTCCGAAGCCACTTGCACCCTGTTTGCCATGAGTATTCTTTCTATGGGCGTCAGGTGCTCGGGAATTATTAGGTTTCTGTCAAATGAAATGAGTACTTTAGAAATAAAATAATTACCCACAGCCACGTTTTGTACCCTGTGCTACCCCAGCCCTATCTAATTTTGGATCTTCTATAAAGAAGATTCTTCACTTGAGATGGTTGAGCTCCGTCTTCTAATGCAATTTATGGTACCTTTTTTTTAAAGGGATATCCAATACATTTTAAAACCAGCCCACTGTGCAGATATAAGCGAGTGCTTATATCTCTCATTGCTGTTGAAGCTCCAGTGTTCCTCGCTGGTCCCATACGTGACTGTGGGCCAATCACTGCCCTCAGCAGTCATTTGCCTGTATGTACTGCATACGACTATTAATGCCAGTGATTGCCCCACAGTCACGTAAGCCATGAACAGGACATCAGCAAGCAGCCAGCAGGAGACTGGAGCTGTGGCAGCTACAAGTGGAGGAAAATATCAGTTCATTTTCTATTTTAGCACTGTGAGGAGGCTGAAGGGGACTTTTTCAAAGTAGTGAAAAACCCCTTTAGCATCCAGTCTCTTCTTATTGTATACATTATAATTTTTTGTTTCATGCAGTTAATTTCATTACAGTTTTCATGTTCTTTCTCATCATGTGTCTTTTTTTTTCCCTAGTTTTTTTCCTATCATTGATGAACCATCTTTGCAGTCTGAGTCATTAGATCTTTCAGAAAACACGAAGCGGAGAACAGTCTTCAAAGACAAGACATTCCTTTTTTTAACAGCAAAGCAGGTATTTACTGTATCTAAAACCTAGCCGTTTCCTCTGTGTACTTCCTGACCCCAAATATATCAAAGTATTTCCTGTGCTATTAACGGAATAAGATTAGCAAAACATATATTATACAGTATGACAGGCATATCACACTGCTGGAGTGCAATTCTAAGGAGAAAAAGACTCAGCTCAGGAAGGCATCTCAAATATGCTTTTGCTATTATATATATTTTATTATGGAGAGAATATTGACAATAATATGTAGCCCGTGCATTACTTCCACGTCGTGAAGGAGATAAAACTACTGCAATGACTCCCCATGTTTACCTAGTCCCATAGGTGACACCACACCTTAACTATTAAACATAGGAAACTCAAAACCAGATAAGCACAATATGGTAAGGTTGCTACATTTGAAGAAAACAGCTGGAAAATCCAGGTAAGGAGCGAAGGTCTCGACCTAATCATAAGTATTCACATTGACTTGTTCAGTCTGTAAAAAAGAGAGAATATACAATTAATCCAAAGACAAAAAAATCTTTGTGTGTATATATCTGTATGTATATACATATATGTGTATTTTAGTCATCCTGGGACAAGAACTCTTCCTTCAAGTCCATGGGTTTGTTATTACAGTCACTGTCCTGGGACGGGTTATCTGCTAGTTCTTTTATAAGAGTCCATTGCAGAAGGCCACCATTGAAAGCAGATTGTGCCAGCCATCACTGCCAATAGTACAATTATGTGATTTTAATACTAGACATAAGGAATTTACCCTTTTAAGAGGTTTTCCAGTTTACCGCTCTTCCAGCCATGATAACTGCCTGTGGTGCCTCCCGGTCTGCTGTTTTCTTCCAATTCTGTGGTCGACACATGAATGATGCAGCCAGTCAGTGGCTTCATTGGTCACGTGCCATTTCCTTGACTCACCACTCAGGAAATGAATGACTCATGAGTGATGATGTGTGTTGACTGTAGTAATAGCCCCTTTTTAATTTTCAAAGTTGAACCTTTCAATCCCCTTTAAGACTTGTAATTATTTCCAGTTATTTATTGTAATCATAATTGAAGCTGTTTTTTCCCTGCGTTCCTTTGTAGCACAAGAAATTAAGCGCGGTAGCTCACTTAGGAGGAGGCAAGACAAAACTACTGACGGGAAAACTTGATGATGAGTCCTTGCTGGAAAATCCAAGTGTTTGCGTTATCGATGTGGGGATAACAGAGTCACAGTCATCAGAGTCCCAGGGTTTCCCAACTTGGA
Source organism: Phyllomedusa bahiana (assembly GCA_025379985.1). Classification (NCBI taxonomy): domain Eukaryota; kingdom Metazoa; phylum Chordata; class Amphibia; order Anura; family Hylidae; genus Phyllomedusa; species Phyllomedusa bahiana. Next base: position 83,139 of record JAODAL010008663.1, on the reverse strand, counting down.
TCACATCTACAGTGGATCTATTGCAGAGGTTAAACAATTCATAAAGTCACTTACTGTATATAGTGAGATAGTAAATGCCTGTGGAATAAAGTCATATCACAGAGCAGTTCATTGGTCTCGGACTCCAAATGAGGAAGACAAAACTGGGATTATGAACCTGAACCTAGTGTCCAAAATGTATAGTAATACGCACATCCACCTGAAAGCTGGTGGACACACATGCTCAGTCACTTTCCCCGACATCCAAGTTTCTATATGGTGATCCCTTGTTTACACAACAGCATCTAATAGGATTGGCTTTCTGCCCTAATTGTCCGGAAGGAGCAGAGCCCCTGTAGCAGCATGGCAGTATTGCTGAGAAGACTCCTGCCGGGGAAGGAAAAAGAGACCATATGGTCATCTGCCACGGCTGAAAGGAACCATAGCCACATTCAGGAAAGTTTAGCAGGAAAGGGGAAACAAGCAAAATATGAGGAAATCTTTTCCTGTTTTTTCTATAATGTTAGAAACTCTGGACATTACTTCAAATCAGCGGTTACTTCCCCATTTACATTTTTTTTTTTTTCCTTTTTTGTGGTTTTTCATCTTCTGCCTTAAGAGAGCCATAATTCTTTCTTTTTTCCATCAATATAAGTTGTCATTTTTAATGGTGCTATATATTTCAAGTATAAACAATGCAACAACCTATTTTGGGCGTATGCCCTACATGACTTGCAAACGGAGGTTCCTCCCAAATTCTTCCCTAATTTGCAAACAAGAAAATAGCAGCAAGTCTTCAAAATGTATAAAGTGCTATTTTACTTACAAAAAGTGACATTACAACACCTTGACAACGGCTATAACTTGTATAGATAATACCTCTTAGGCCTCGTTCACACGGCTTATTTCTCCGCGGATTGGCGCCATACTGCGCGCTGGATTTGCGCTGCAGTACGGCTCCAATCCGTCGGAGTAATTACGGTAATCCACTGCTCTCATTGAGAGAACAGTGGATTCCGTCGCTCCTCCCCGCTCGGCGAATCCGCCGCGGGGGGAGAAAGTGACATGAACATTATTTACGGCGCGTACGCGCCGTAAACAATGCATTGTCTATGGGGCCGGGAGCGGCGCCCCCGCCGTGCTCCGGCCCCCCCGCCCCTTATTCACGCCGGATTTGTGAGCGCAATCCGGCTCACAAATCCGTCAGGAATAAGCCGTGTGAACACGGCCTTAGTAGTCCTTGAGAAGTCCTTATTCAGTGAAGCTAAATTTTTTCGTTAGACAAGTTAGTCCATTTTTGCAGAGAGCCGACAGCACATCCGTGCTGATTTATGTATGGAATATACACTGTTGCTACGTTTCGAAAGTTTCCTTTCTTCCTTAGGCATGACTTTCCATATACTACTAAGAGGTATTATCTGCACAAGTTATAGCCGTTGTCTAGGTGTTGTAACGTCACTTTTGTAAGTAAAATAGCACTTTATACATCTAGAGCACCATATCATGAGTTGGCGAACACCCAAAAAATTCTTTGTGGGGTGGAAAACATTTTATTTCACACACTCCAATCCGGTCTGCCTGCTCAGCATTGAGTGGTTATCCCTTTTTGAGTGGCTTTAGTGCGTGCACCCTTTTCATACCTCCTTATCACTACAATGACGTACATGTGTATCATTTTGCATTTAGTAGTTAACAAACTTTTGGTTTGAAAATGATTTAAAATGTTGAGCGTTTCTGTCGAATTTATATTTATTTATAAAATCGGGTTCCCTGTAGATTGTGTTCTAACAGCGAAACATTGGGGGGGTTGGAAGAGAGGGCGAGTTTGCATCTGATATTAGTAGTGACCCTATACAGTGTGCTATATTTATTTGCAGGTGTAGGCTGCAGCTACACTACTCAATGAATTAACACTGTTTAAAATTGTCAGGTGATAGCAAGTTTACAATCGATAGAAGGTGTTATAATGGAGTTATTTGATGAGTGCATTAAGGGGGTCGTGATTTTAATCACATCCTGGTATTTTTATGATTCAGCTATTAACAATTATGTATTTAGTGCTGTATAGTAGGAAGTTGGGTAGTAGTAGTACCAATTCATCATCAGCTTATTGTCAAGGAACTGTATTCACAAAAGCAAGGTTCTCCTTTAATATTGAGACCATATTTCTTGGTCTTGTATTGTTTTCCTCTGTGCTCCTCACACAGAGGGGCATATACTGATCTTGGGGACATATCATGTTTTATGATTTGATTCAGTAGTATTTTTATGTAAAAATCTGTTCGAGCGCTGCCGGGACTTTAAGACCTTCTCTGTGAGTCCTGACGGGGTATAAATGACTTTGTATGTGGAAATACTGAATCATATTACAGGAAAATATATATCCCTGAGCTCAGTGTTATCTATTCTGTACTTTGCTGCCCATAGATGGAATTGAAGACAACAGTTCCCCTGAAGCAGCAAAGTACCTGTAAATTTTGTGTTCCCATTTTTTGCATTTGCTCTACTATAAATAGTATTTTTCCAGTTGTCGTTGTATCTCCTATTTGCTGTTATTTTTTTTCGAACCCGAGTGTGATTGAGATTTTCATCAGGATTTACTAGATACTTTGATCTGTTGTATCTTGTAATATAACAGCTATTGTTGTTTTTGTGTTGCCAGATATACTAAACATAAATCTCGTTTTACAGTAAGGGCCTGAGAACTATTCCTGAAGCTGAAATTGGTTTAGCCGTTATCTACATGTCAACAGAAAAATATTGCAATCCTCTACAAGGCCCCGTGAATAGGAATGAGGCTGGTATGGCACTACTTCATTTTCTTTGTGCTGGAAGAAAAAACTGAACTGTCAGGTCTATAAATTGTACACAGTTTGGGTTATTGTAGGGAATAAACCTTCCAAGTTTAAAAAAGATCTAATGGAAGTGTAATATAGTAGATACAGATGACTGTCGATATAATTGTTGACCTCTTAATGGGGTTGCGTTCCCAGAGACATCAGTTTTAATCATTAGGGTATGTTCACACGATGTACTGCGGCGCGTACAGTATGCGCTGCAGTACATCATGTGTTTCGGGAGCTCGCGCTACTATGCACGTACTCCCGCGGCGTGGTTGGGAGGGGGGCGGCAACCCGCCGGGCCTATAGACAGTCATTACTCGCGGTGCATATTCGCTGCAAATAATTGACATGTCCCTTATCTCCTTGCACATACAATACGATCGTATTGTATGTGCAAAGAGATAAGGCGTAATCCATAGTTCTCTATGGAAATAGAGAAAATATGCGGTGAAATGCTCCCTAAAATAAGCCGTGTGAACATACTCTTATACATAAAAATAAAAAAATTATTTTATAAAATACATTTGTATTTGTTTGTTCATGCAATAGCAAGCTAACAATTTGTTTTAGTTTCCCTTGGTTACGTCCACCACAAACAGTCACAAAGGTGGACGTGCATGTTTAGAAGAGTCCCTGTCTTTTGCATCTCCAATTTTAGAGTTTGCATTGATTGCTCTTTGGGTATATTCAAACAACTAGTAAAATTTTCTCATCGGATTCTGCCATTTAAAAACATGTTGGACGACATGCATTTTGGTAGGTTTTTTTTTTTTTTCCAGCTGATTTACAATCAAAAAACAAGTCCCATACATTTCTATAGGGATGTGGACACGGATCTGCGTCTAAAATGACATACAAAAGTTTTTGCCGTGTTTTACATTAGGTTTTTAGCCATCTACATTGACCTCTATAGTAATTTTCCATGTGGAAAACGACGGAATAAACGTGTTCTAATTTTTTTTTTTACTCTGAAAAACTGACCAACCAAATATGAACTACAATGTGTATTTTCTATTGAGGTCAATGGGGATTATTTTACTTTCAGCTTTAGACGAGTATTTTAAGTTGAAATACTCGTGTATTTCTGGGATTTTCCTTGGTTCTGTTATTGTTAGGAACTATCCTACACCCTTCTAGACATAAACTGCTCTAACAAACCTTCCCAATGTGATTACTAGCTAAAGGAAAATATTAGATGACTTGTTATTCCAGATGTTACACCACTTTCTTTAAAAGGTAGAGAACAGAACAAATAGACTAAATGCTGCATAAACTGCCTTATGGTACCCATGCACATAAGATGTACGTCCTCCAAACTCTCTGATTTTTGCTGGAACAGTCAAATGTGTATGTGAAAGTTTTAGCTCTTCCATGATGGCAGATATTTGGGATAAAAAGATTTGGACATGTTGGATTTCAGCTTGTCCAATCCTTTCTTATCGCCTAGGATAAGCTGTTACTAAGCTTAGTTTACATGTGTATGGTGGGGTCCAGAGACCCCAGCTGGTGGCTGAACAATTCTAAGGTTTGTGTTCATATAAGTGCATTATTACTCCTACTTCCTAATGGTAAATCTGACGTATACTGGCGTGAGCTGATACTTCAGGACATGTATACTACTGTTAAATAGTATAGTATAGGGAGTTGGTGTAGAGAGACTAAAATGGACTAACATAGCTACACATTCTATGGCACTTCATTTTCTGCCTAGTGGGAAGGAAACCAGGGTTGACAGGGATGTGGGTCTGTATTTAGGCGTTTGGTATCAGTGTTTACGGGGCCTAAATAAGTTTGGGCAGTGCTTGCATTACTTTTGGGGTGAGACAAAGAGAATCACATGCATAGTTTGCAATTGAAATGCCATAGGTTGGGACAAGTCGTGTATAAATGGGCCAAACATTTGGCATGCCACTTTATACATCCCCTTCCAGAAAAACCCTGATGTCCTTTCTCAGAACTTATCACTTATGTTGTAAAGGTAGATATCAGTCTGTCTGAACATGTGGATGACTTATAGAGGATCCTCATGAGAGGAGGACTCTGCGTCAGAGCAGCTTTTTGCTAGCAAAGAGCAGGTCCTCCTTCTGGCCTGCTATGCAGTTCTATGTAGTACGAGGGTCCCTCTAAAACGTAAATTGGTTGCTGTATAAGTGGCAGTGCTTCATGAATAATGTCTTGATAAAGTGTCGTAAATATTACCGGCACATGTACACCCATGAGGCGCAGGTTAATATTTGAGAAGCTTCATTAATATTTATATAGGGTTACAATAAAACCGTCAACTTTGTTCCTATGAGTCCTTAGCCACCAAAACCGCTTTAGGTCAGAATTTACTTACACTGAGGTTTAATATTCCTATTGTTCACTTTAGAGTTTTCAGGAGTTGATTTTTTTTTTTTTTTTCTCTTTTTCAGAAAACAATTGTAGACATATTATAGGATCTCTGCAGTCTTCCAGCATGGCCGTTGATGAGACTGTGTTACCAGCAGCCACGTTCAACACTACAGCTTATGTCTCCAACACGGAGCCACAAGACCACATGATTAACTGGTAGGTAATAATGTTCATAAATGCAGTTCCATGTACATGGCAGAGATCTATGCAGTCCTGCAGGTAAAGAATAAGACGTGATTTTTTTTTTTCGTATTTTCAAACTTAGTATGGATGTTAGTGGTGTTCCTGAAGTTAAAGAGACGCCCAAAAGTAATCCGAGATTCAGTAAAACCAATCCGAGGAAAGAAGAGGAATCGGAAGCTGATGTCGGTGGTGATTGCAGAATTTCTCTTTTTCAAGAACGCCTCCAAGAGAAGCCTCGAACACCATCACAGGCTGAAACTCCTGCATCAAACAGACAGAGAGTGTCACAGAAAATGGAATCCCCGAATAAAATACAGAATTATTTCCAGCCCATAATCAAGAAACGGTAGGTGGTAACATATTAAGAGCTAAAGAAGTAAAAAAAAAAAAGTCTGCCTGAAATTTCTATCCAGTCACTCTCTTCCCTGGGAGCAGCCCCCATACAGGTGCAACCAAAAGTAACTTTACATTTATCACATTATGATATGGTGGCACAAAGTTCCCAATCTTTTCAGTGGCTTTTGTTGGGAGATAATGTTTCATTACCTGATAATCTTGCTGTATATGTATATGACTTCCATATGCTTTTATAGGACGTACGGGAGAGGGGTATCTTCATGGCTAGAGGGTCAAAAAGAACATTGTAAATGGTATCACATGAGCAACAGGATAAATGGCAAGAAATTGTCCTGACCTAAGACCCCTAAGAGACCACTTAAGCTATAACCCATCAATGCTGGGGTTTGTTTTCAGGATTGGTGAAGGTCCCTGAGGTCAGAAGCCGCCTCCCCTAAAGATTATAAGGTGACAGCACACAAATCAACATGTCATCACTTTAGGAGATCGGAATAACCCTTAAACTCCTTCCGGCACTTGCTGTGTATATCCTGTCTCAGCAGAGTGCATAGGTCATGCTGAGAAGACGTGGTCTCAGATAATAGTGATATAAATATTTTTAGTTTTCAGCATATTATGTGACATATTAAAGGCTGTCCAGTTCTTTATATAAAAATTTAGATAAATGCTGCTGGAATGCAATAAACTCCTCGCCTTTTGTCTGTCATCTTCCCCAGACTTTTGTTTACATTCTGCTCCTGACAGTCTAAGGCTATGTTCACAAGGCTTAACTGCGGGACGTAATTCCCCTCCGCAATTATGCCGTGTGGACGGGGGCGGGAGCGGGGGAGTGAGCGGGGGGCCGGCACTTCGCCGGCCCATTGACTTGCATTACCAGCGGCGCGTATACGCCGCTGGTAATTCACATGTCAATTATCTCCTCGCCCGGCGGATTCGCCGAGCAGGGAGAGGAGACGTAATCCATAGCTCTCTATGAGAACTGTGGCTTACCGTAATGACTGGGCCGTTTTCAGCCTGTAATTTGCGCACTTCGGCGCGTTATTACGGACCGAAATCCGGCCCATTTTAAGCCGTGTGAACATGGCCCAAGGGTATGTTTATATGGCGTCTTGCATCCATGTGAACATACGCTTTTCAGATGGGTCTCTGGGACCGACAGAAAGGACCCAGAGACGCATCTAACAATTAGCAGTGACTTTATCACTGCCGGCAATGAGGATCACGCAGCGGCGTTCACATGAGAGATCTCTCATGTGAACGCCGCTGCGTGTCTGTCATTGCCGGCAGTGATAAAGTCACTGCTAATTGTTAGATGCGTCTCTGGGTCCTTTCTGTCGGTCCCAGAGACGTATCTGAAAAGCGTAGGTTCACACGGATGCAAGACGCCATATAAACATGCCCTAATTGTCAGCAATGGTTGGCCGCAGTGGGCACGTTCTGTTGCCTGACGTCACTGCTCCGCGCGTTCACTTTCAAACAGTGATGTCAGAAAATGGCACCTGACCACTGATTGGCTGCAGCAGTGACAATCTGACTATCTGAAGTAGAATAAATTTAAATAGAATACCAGCCGCAGAGCTGAACACAGATATTAGTGTTTGTTTTTTTACTATTATTCTAGTATCTAAATTTATAAAAAAAAAAAAAAAAAGGAAATGGACAAACCTTTTGAATGCTGACATAAAAAGTACTACGAAGCGAGCCATGGTACAGCTATGCCAGTGAAGAAAGTTATAGTTCTTGAAAGGTTAGGTTTTCCACGATTTTACAAAACTCACTGCACTAAGATAATAGCCGCCATTCCAGAATTGTAAGAGCTTCGGTGCCTCCTTCTAGTCCATGTATTTACGGCATGCGTCAGTAAGGGTAGAGGAAGCTCACTCGTTATTAACCGTTCCATAGAAAAGGTGTTAAAGAAGAGCCATTATTTAACACTGTTCTGCAATATGTCACTGTTGCAATACAGTTTACAAACTATCGCCAATATCGCTGCCAAAATTGCGTGTTTTTCTTTTTTTTGGTTAATTTGCGTCCCTAGAAAATTGTAATAAAGAGTGATTAAAAAGTTGCCCCTATCCCAGAGTGCTACCAATAAAAACTACAATTAAGCCATCAAAAACAAGCCCCCAATCAAGTGCATAGAGGGAGTACTAACGCACTTTATCATTTAAACACTGTAGTAAATGCGATCAGAGCTTCTAAATAATTGGCAAACAGTGCCGCGGGTCCTTATAGCCCCCGATCGATGACATTCGGTTGCCATGGCAGCTGAAGCCTCATGAAGACCATTGTAGCTGCCACGTTGATACACGTATTACACCCTGCCACAGGCAGGGTGTAATAGGTGATAAATGAAAAACCTGTATATAGCAGTACATTAAGACTGCCATATATAAGACAAGTGATCGCATGTTCAAGTAAATGTTAAAGTAAAAAGAAATTAAAGAAATACTTACATTTTAAAACACCCCCCTTATGCCATTTTACAAACGAAAAATATAAAAACGTTATGCATTATTGGTATTGTTGCATCTGTAAAAGTGATCTATCGAAATCTAACATAATTTAGCCCATATAGTGAACACAATACAAAAAAACAAATACCAATGGGGTGATTCCGCTTTCTCAAAAAATAGAAGAAAAAGTCATCAAGAAGTCGCACTATCCCATAATGGTACCTCTAAAAACTGCAAAAAATGAGCCCTCACTCAGGTCCATAGGTTAAAAAACAAAGTAAGGAATTGAAGAAAATGCAACTGCAGCACAAATTTAAAAGATAGATTCTGCAAACTTGGTATCACTGGAATCGGACCAACCTGCAGAATACAGATACCATTTTCATTTCTGCTAAATATTGAACTCTATAAAATTGAAACCCACTGTAAAGAATTTCGCAGTTGCGTTTTTTTTTTCCCTATGTTCTGCCTCACATAGAATTTTCGAGGGGAGAGGGGGTTTCTCGAACATTATATGGTATGGTCAATTGCACCGTTAACAAGTTTATTTGGTCCTTCAAAAACGAGCTCTACATATGGCTATGTAGAAGTAAAAATAAGAAAAAGTTTTGGCGCTTGGAAAGCAGGGAGGAAAAATCAAAAGCCAAAAATCCAGAAATAGCTGCATCATTAAGAGATTAAACAGTACATTTTGCCCTGCAAAAAAACAATCCCTCATACAGCTATCTAGATGGAAAAATAGCTATAAGGCCTAGTTTACCTCTGTGTCAGAAGTAATGTAAATGACATCTTTATTATGCAGGTCAGCTTGATTCTAGTGAATCCAGATTGTTGGAGTTTTGTTATTTTTATTTTTTTAATTTGCATTGCAGCGGCATTTTCTGTGACCAATAACTTTTTCATTTATCCTTCTATGGACCGACAGTGGGGAAAATAGATATTTAATACACTGACGATTGAAAAGGTCTGTAATTGTTGTCTCAGGTACGCTTCAAATGGGAATAACCGAATCTAAAAAAAAAAATCCGGAAAATCACATTGTATGAATTTTAAAATAATTAATTTGCATTTTATTGCATTAAATAAGTATTTGATATTATAGAAAAACAGAACTTAATATTTGGGACAGAAACATTTGTTTGCAATTACATAGTTCAGACATTTCCTGTAGTTCTTGAGCAAGTTTACACACAATGCAGCAGAGATTTTGACTCGCTCCTCCATGCAGATCTTTTCCAAATCTTTCAGGTTTCGGGGCTGTCGCTGGGCTACATTGCGTTTCAGCTCCCTGCAAGATTTTTTATTGGGTTCAAATCTCGAGACTGGCTAGGCCACTCCAGGACTTTGGAATGCTTCTTACGGAGCCACTCCTACATTGCCCTGGCTGTGTGTTTCAGGAAGCCATGACCCATCTTCAATGCTCTTGCTGAGCAAAGGAAGTTGTTGGCCAAAATCTCACGATACATGGTCCCATCCATCCTCCCTTCAATACGGTGCAGTCGTCCTGTCCCCTTTGCAAAAAAGAACCCCTAATTATGTTGTTTCCACCTCCATGCTTCATGGTTGGGATGGTGTTCTTGGGGTTGTACTCATCCTTCTTCCTCCAAACACAGCGAGTTGAGTTGTGACCAAAAAGTTCAATATTGGTCTCATTGGACTACATGACCTTTTCCCATGCCTCTTCTGGGTCATCCAGAACGTCATTGACAAGCTTCAAACGGGCGTGGACATGTACTGGCGTGAGCAGGGGTCACCTTGTGTGCACTGCAGGATTTTAGTCCATTGGTGACGTAGTATGTTACTAGTGGTTATCTTTGAGACTGTGTTCCCAGCTCTGTTCAGGTCATTAACCAGGTCCTCCCGTGTAGTTCTGGGCTGATTCCTGACCTTTATCAGAATCATCCTTACCCCACGAGCGAGATATTGCATGAAGCCCCAAACCGACGAAGATCTTGTGTTTCTTCCATTTTCTCATAATTGCAACAACAGTTGTTGCCTTCTTCTCAAGCTGCTTGCCTATTGTCCTGTTACCCATCCCAACCTTGTGCAGGTCTACAATTTTGTCCCTTGTGTCCTTAGACAGATCTTTAGTTTTGGTCATGGTGGAAAGGTTGGAGTGTGATTCTGTGGACAGGTGTCTTTTATACAAGTAATGAGTTCAGACAGGTACAATTAATACAGGTAATGAGTGCAGAGGAGGAAGACTCTTAAAGGGGTTTTGCCACGAAGTAAAATTGATGTGGGCAGCTTGCAAATGAAATAACAAACATTTTCACCATTCATCATTATTAAAAATTCTGCACTGTTTTTGTTTTAGCTATTCCTTTAGTGATCCATTGTTTACAGCTCATCTCCAGGGGATGTGACCAGGGCTGTGAGCTCCTCAGTCCTGGTCCGACATGCTCAGACATCACTTCTCCTCTGAGGCAGCTACTGAGTGTTCAAACCCCAGGTGCTGTCACTCTACTCCCGTCCTCTGTACTCATTAGTAAATAAATAAAAAAGAAACCTCAATGAGGTGTGTGCATTGATGACGAGACAAAAAAACACAGGTTTGGTTCCTGCAGGGATTTGAACCTAGGACCCTTCTGCTGTGAGGCAAAAACTTTACCTCTCAGCTACTCACAATGCTTTACATAAACAGACCATTCTTTGACTAGAGAGAGGAAAGGCAGGATGCAGGATGATGATATCATCCTGCTGGGTCACATGGTATGCAATTCAAACAAACTACACACGTCCTCTTCTGAGCAAACAGAGCTGAAGAACTGGATTCAGGAGGTATGAAATGAGATTGTGGCAAAACCCCTTTAAAGAAAAACTAACAGGTCTGTGGAAGTCAGAAATCCTGCTGGTTGGTAGGTGATCAAATACTGATTTGCAATCGAATGCAAATTAATTATTTAAAAATCATACAGTTTGATTTTCTGGATTTTTATTAGATTCTGTCACAGTTGAAGTCTACCTACAATAAAAATTACAAAGCTCTCCATTGGAAAACTTGCAAAATCGCCAGTGTATCAAATACTTGTTTTCTCCACTGTGAGAGCTCGTTTTTTGCAGGTTGAAGTGTAGTTTTACACAGAACAATTTTTTGAAGATAGAAAATGACAAAAAAAAAATCACAATTTTAGCATTAGGTTTTTTCCTGTGGTGTTCACCAGAATAATGTGCTTGACCAGTATAGGTGAAATTGCTTGTTCACTGTTCTGCAATGATATATTTGTGTACAAAAATGGCTGTTCTAATACGCCCTACATTGATGTGATAGGAATTGTAAGATGACAGCCATGAAGACTTTCATTTAGGCCTCATGGCTACCATTACAGCAGTTCGGCATCCTGAGATTTCACCTGGTGAGGGGAGCAGCGTGGGCGTATCCCAGTATTTAGGGGGTTAAATGCTGGGATCAGAGCTACCTTTGATCCTAGCTGCCAGAAACAGGTTCTGGATTTAACGAACAGCTGTTACCTGCTCCAGATTTATAAGCCTTATGACAAATTTGGTGAATTGTAAGACTGTCTAGTCTAACTTTACATTGTCTAAGTATTAGACAGTGTTGATAAGTCTGCCCCACTTTGTTGTGTTATGTCTCCTAGAATGTATCCAAAATCTCGATTCTTACCCTAAAATAAAGGTTTGGGCCTAACCTAAAGTATCTAAGTGATAACTCCAACAATCGACATATACCAACACAAAGAAATGGGTCATCTGCCTACAAGTTACTTTAAAACACATAACCTTTAATCTATCCATCATAAAAACAATGTGACCTATACCTGTAATCAACTACTGAAAGCCTACCTATCAAAAATGTAGGGTAACTGCCCTGATAAGGGTGACCCCCACCAACCACCTAGAAAAGATGTATATAAATTGGAAATCCAAAATAAATAACTATCCTACAACAAATACGTTGAATACTTAATATTATATACCCAATGACAGATACATCAATATCCCAAATTGCCAAACAGAAAAGATAGTTATGCAGATTCAGTCCCAATATTACTGTCCTACATGTTTCCCCCCATTGGGTTGTTGGGGTTCATCAGGGACTTATTCACAGACTCAACACTATCTTTTTCTAAAGTAATGCACAAAAAAATATAAACAAAGAGCACTATATATAAGAGATGGTAAGCCAGATATATTGCTACCCATTTGGTGAGACCACCAAGATATTTTAATCAATTGATTATTATAGGTAAACATAACATACTCACGCTTCCCATGTACATGTCAAAACCGCCGATATTATTTACTAATGTCGGCTATTGACAGATGCATTCACATGGGTCGCTCAGCAAAAGTCCCCCTTACATGATAAAGATGTCCAGCTGCAAGGAGTACCCTCCTTGGATTTCCAACTTATATACATCTTTTCTAGGTTGCTGGTGGGGTCGCCCTTATCGGGGCGGTTACCCTACATTTTTGATAATGGGTCATAATAAGGTCATAATGTTTTTGTGATGGAGAGATTAAAGGTTATGTTTTAAAGTAACTTGTAGGTAGATGACCCAATTTTTTTGTGTTGGTATACTCCTAGAATTTATGAATAAATTGTCAACTGGGTGTCACCACTTGGGGCTGTGCCTCTGGGCTCAGACATTGTCCAGTCGGTCCTGACAGTGTTAGATCTCAAAGGGCCACACCCTTTACACAAGGAAAACGGTAACCACCACTGGTCAGTTTATTTCCAAATAATTAGGAGGAACAACAGGAATGGTACAACAGAGTTATAAGAAAGATTTGCCAACATTGTCTGTTCATGAGAAAGTATGTACTAAAATAGATAGGACCGGAGAGTTGACTAATCTTTTTTAATTGAATTCATGTTTGCACTGTATACCCGTTATCATCAAGCCATGAATCTGTGATAAATTACTCAGAATCAAAATATTTATACAGTCCTGACTAATTGGCTAGAACAAGGAATTTCCAGGATGTTTACATGCACATAAAGGAAAACCTTGTGATCAGTTTTTTCATTTAGGTTCCTTTTTTCTTTTGAAGAGACCGAGAAGATGATGACGGAGGTGCAGCCTCTACTGCCAAATTGAGCAGAATGGAGAAAGTGACTTCTCAGGGTTCCCAATCAACAAATAAAATTGTGCCCGAAAAACAGAAAAATTCGGATTTGTCTCCTCAAATTATTCGGGATACAGATCTACATAAAGAGAGAGCTGGTTCTACCATTGACAGAACTGGTAGTTTATATGGACAGGATAAGATGGCTAAATCAATGATTGGTCAACCAAAAGACTCACTGATGAAGAAGAGGAAGGAGCCGGAGGATGTGGTGGAGGAGTCTGACTTAGAAGATGAGGAAGGATGTGGTGATCAGATAAAAGATAAAAACACTAAAAACGGCGTCGGCCTTGTGAAAAGGCCTCGAGTGGAAACCACTGAAGACTTTGGAGAAGACTTTACTGCAGAAGACATGGAATCCCTAGAAGAAGTAGAAAGAATCACAGTAAGTTTGATTTTTAAAAGTGTTTTACAACCCGAAAATAAAGTTTGTCTGTCAGCCATGATAAAAAAAAAAAAAAAACAGCAAAAAAAGAAAAACCATCCCTTGTTTACATCACTCCAACTGGCACTGGGATCCTAGTAGATTACTTCCCCATTCATTCTTCATTTGGGCTTGCAGGCCAGGAGTGATCACATGCTGGGTATGCCACTGTGACCGATTTGGCCTGTGATTGGCTGCAGGGTCACCTGAAGACTGAGCAGGGAAGATAGGTGACTGGGTCAAGAATTCTGTAGCCCAAAGCCCCCAGGAGCTGACAGGAGCTGATCTGGCCGCGCTTGCGTTGTTTGCACTTCTTATCTGATGGCAGGGCACATGAACGAGCTTTGAAGGGAGTGGGAGAAAAGAGCCTGTGTCTTTTGTATAGAGAATCAACTAGTTGTAATGTAATTATCTGAGTAAACATCCAGACTCACCCCTGCTCAGTCCCCCCCCTCCCACAGCAGTCCGTGAACGAACAAAAGAACGCTGCCGGTTTGGAACTTATCTTCTCTCCTGAGCAGATAAGAGGGGTAAACAAAACCCCGTAGAGCTTGTGCACAATGCAGTTCTCCTCTGTGGATTAGCCAAACAATGTTTACTCAACTGCAGAGACTGAGTATCAGCCTCGGGGGCGTGCATGGGAGGTGGAGCGATGACATCACAGAGGTGGTACTAGTTTTTTTCAACACAGAAACACAACGCCCCTTATCTCAAGACTTAAGATCAGAGTATCAGCCTGTTAGCAAATCACTTCTTGGCAAAGCCCCTTTAAGAGTACAGCCATTCCTTTTTTTTTTGGGCTGCATTCAAGACGGTCATAGAAATGAGGAGTGAGGGGTGTCTGGCAACAAGTTGGCTTCAGAGAACGTGGAGACGGCTATGCTTGTGCAACTCCCCACATTCATTTCTCTTGCAGTTCCGAGGGTGCTTGGCTACATTTAGAACTCCTATAGACATGAGCATGGTAGAACTGCAAAAACATGGCCGTCTCCCCATTCTTTGAGGTCAAACCGTTCCCAAATGGCAAAACCCATTTAAAAACAGGGATTCCCATCAAATGATTTCCGTCCAGCCTGTGCTGGCTGCACCAACAAGAGCAGTGTCTGTACATGCATTCACCTCTCTCCTTTCATTTCTTAAGGGATTAACAAGGCTTTTAAAATTATTGAACGATTTTCTTTACTCTTGCAATGGTAGGAGTCACTCTTCATTGCTTTACATCAGGTTTTACACTTTGCAAAAATACTTTTAGAAGAGCCTTTATTTTGTTTTTGTGTCTGGCCGTCCATCTAGGGGCTAAAGTGTATGGCACATGCATTACCTAAAATTATAGATCCTTCCTTTCTGCACAGCTGTTCCAGACTTCTCAGTCATCATCAGTACAACACATAGAAGCTGTGGCTCCATTCTTTTTTTTTTTTCTTTTTTTTTTTCAAAATATCAGGGGAGAACCATGCACATTTCACTTGAAACATCAATCCCCAGATCTGGTGGTTTTTCTGCTGCCATTTACAGTGGGGGGGAAAAAAGTATTTAGTCAGCCACCAATTGTGCAAGTTCTCCCACTTAAAAAGTTGAGAGAGGCCTGTAATTGACATCATAGATAGAACTCAACTATGAGAGACAAAATGAGAAAACAAATCCAGAAAATCACATTGTCTGATTTGGAACAAATTTATTTGCAAATTATCGTGGAAAATAAGTATTTTGTCACCTACAAAAAATAAGATTTCTGGCTCTCACAAACCTGTAACTTCTTCTTTAAGAGGCTTCTCTGTCCTCCACTCATTACCTGTAGTAATGGCACCTGTTAGAACTTGTTATCAGTATTAAATACACCTGTCCACAACCTCAAACAGTTACACTCCAAAGTCCACTGTGGTGAAGACCAAAATGCTGTTGAAGGACACCTGAAACAAAATTGAAGCCCCTTGATCAAGATCTCATCCCGTGGGGTCAAAATGATCACAAGAACAGTGAGCAAACATCCCAGAACCACACAGGTGGACCTAGTGAATGACCTGCAGAGAGCTTGGACCAACATAACAAAGGCTACCATCAGTAATACACTGCCCCCCCAGGGACTCAGATCCTGCAGTGCCAGACGTGTCCCCCTGCTTAACCCAGTACATGTCCGGGCTCGTCTGAAGCTTGCTAAAGAGCATTTGGATGATCCAGAAGAGTATTGGGAGAATGTCATATGGTCAGATGAAACCAATGTAGAACTGTTTGGTAGAAACACAACTTGTCTTGTTTGGAGGAAAGTGGAAAGCCGAGTTGCATCCAAAGAACACCATACCTACTGTGAAGCAGGGGGGTGGCAACATCATGCTGTGGGGCTGTTTCTCTGCAAAGGGACCAGGACGACTGATCCGTGTACATTAAAGAGTGAATAGGGCCATGTATTGTGAGATTTTGAGTGCAAACCTCCTTCCATCAGCAAGGACATTGAAGATGAAACGTGGCTGGGTCTTTCAGCATGACAATGATCGCAAGCACACCGCCAGGGCAACGAAGGAGTGGCTTCGTAAGAAGCATTTCAAGGTCCTGGAGTGGCCTAGCCAGTCTCCAGATCTCAACCCCATAGAAAACCTTTGGAGGGAGCTGAAATTCTGTATTGCCCAGCGACGACAACAAAACATCACTGCTGTAGAGGAGATCTGCATGGAGGAATAGGCCAACATACCAGCAACAGTGTGTGCCAACCTTGTGAAGACTGCAGAAAACATTTGACCTCTGTCATTGCCAACAAAGGATGTAGAACAAAGTATTGAGATTAACTTTTGTTATTGACCAAATACTTATTTTCCACCATAATTTGCAAATTCTTTCCAAATCAGACAATGTAATTTTCTGGATTTGTTTTCTCATTTTGTCTCTCATAGTTGAGGTCGACCTATGATGTCAATTACAGGCCTCTCATCTTTTTAAGTGGGAGAACTTGCACAATTGGTGGCTGACTAAATATTTTATTTCCCCACTGTATATATGCCTTGATATTGATGGAAAATACATTGATGCCCTATGAATCAATTTGTGCAATATTGGAGGCTGTGCTACCACAGTGTTCACATGGGCGCACTCTGCTGACTGTGTTGGTCGGCCTTTGTTTGAATGTCACATTTTATCAGCCACACACATATGCACAAAAATAAAATGATTAAATTTGTTCTCTAGTGAAAAGAATTGTTTTCCAAAGGTACACTGCCCCATCAACCAGAGCAATGCCCTCAGAGAGCCAAGAATGCAGGAGGGCTTCTATTCCCACGTCAGCAGATTGTCGCGGTGTTACATGGGTCTGCAGTCACCAACAAGTTGTTTACTATGTGCAGCCAGTTCATGTCGTCTGATGGCCTCCTAGTTTATATAATGGTCTCTGGCTCAAATCCCTTTGGTGTATGGGAGTCTACACGCTGTCACTGTGTGTATCTGGGGTGATACATGCAATTACTTGAGGCGTATATAGCCACAGAAAAATGGGTGTGCGTGCTGTGTCTGGCACCGCATTGCTTTAGCGATCCGAAGACACAGGATACTGCAGCAGTACTGTCGCGACGCAGTACATCGGTGAAGGGACTCTAAGGCTATGTTCAAACTGGTATATTTGAAGCCGTATATTCACGGACAATGCCCAATATAAAAATGAGGAAAACCTGATAATAGATTAACAATTCATTATTTTTATTCATAAATCTTTTAGCTTTATTCTTCTTCTTATGCAACGGTCACCCATCCCTACTACCACCTCTGTGGTTTCTTCTTGGATTCCGGTAACCCCACCCGAGGGTGCGTGGTAACAAAAGGGTGATTCCGCATACGCCTGAGCACGTCGGATTGGGAAGTTTCCCCATCCTCCCCTTAGGGAGGGTTATTTGGGGAATGTAATTGTTTTTTGGCCACCTTTGCCACGGCACTCTAGTTTGAACTCCATGTTTTTTCTCCTCTTTGGGTGTAGTATTTTTTACTCACTTTTCACAGTTCTGCTGGCCGCTACTGTCGTTTTTCTTTGCGTGGGGTCGTCTGGTCCTTGCAGAGGTGGGGGGCAGGTACCCTCCGGTTCTTCCTTTCACACTCTGGTGGCCCATTAATTTAGTTCCCAGCTTTTCCTGCGCCTTCCACCGGCCCTGTACCGTTTTCTGGTCCTTCCTCCTGGCCCCTATCTCAGCAGCCCAGGCATTTTCTGGGGTGGAGCTTTAATGCCATCTTTGCTGGCAAAACACCTCAGTGTTTCTCCAAGTGCAGCTCCTGTTCTCACAGCACCTGGGTAAGCTGGCCCTCTGGGCTATTTCCCTCATCTGCCTCATATTCTCCCTCATTTACCATGACCCTTTCCAAGGATGAGATGCTAAAACACCCTGGCACTGAAATCTTTTTTTGCCTGTGCCTGCTGCCACAAAAAGTTTATGTGCGATCAGTCTAGTGCACTCTGCTCTCTCTGTATTGCTCTATTATTGGCTGCCGCGGGGCCCGACCCTTCCTTTCTGGAGTTGGTGGCCCCGGAATGGGCTACGTCCCTCTCCCTAGTGGAGGGTACATTTCAAGACTATAGAGCATATGTTGTCTCCGCCTGCTACCCAGCCTACCACCTGCCAAGCCCTCCGTTGGGCACATCCCTACGGGATGGTTCACATAAGAGGACTAGCGCTCCCTCTTCCTCTTTGTTGCCTGATCTCTCTCCGGACAAATTGTTGGCAGATAAGAGCACTACCATCCCCATTTCGGGTGCGGCTGTCCTCAAAAACCATGATAACTAGCGGATTGATGCCTTTTGTAAATCTGCTTTTGACGCCTCCAGGCGGCCTGCGACCTGCCTTTACCTCCTCCTGGGTTAGCAATCTTGGCCAAACCACTTCAGCAAAGGCTTTCATCTGGCTCCTCAACATAAAATCTGTTGCAGTTGATGTCTCAACTGTTTTTATGCCTCTAAATTTCTCTGTGAGTCCTCACTTGAATCCGCACACTGTTCCAACTCGGTGGCTGAGAGGCACTCTCTTTGGCTTAATTCCTGAGCGGCTGATGCAGCCTCTAAAAGGATTCTTACTGCCCTTCCTTCCTCTGGTAACAGACTTTTTGGTAAACGTCTGGACAAGATGATCTTGGAGGTTACGGTGGCCACAGTTCCCTTCTTCCTCAGAACCCTCCTGAGCTGCAGTCGTATCTTAAGCGTAATTTTCACTCTAGACCCTTTACGAGTTTTCCTTTAATCCCGCAGGGAAAAAGGACCACTGTTCATCAAAGTCCAAGAGGCCCCTTATTGAGCCAGCACCTTCCTAGCAATTTCTTTCCTAACCGCCTTTCCGCCAAGCCTCCATCTGCTCAAATCGAGGTTGCCGGGAAGTCATTTTAGTTCCCATTTTGTATCTCAAGAGCCTGCATTATCATGGGCGGATTTCCAGATTCTGCTTGGAATCACTCGGGTCAGCGATTGTGTCTGAATCAGGTTAAAGTTCTCTTCTCCATAGAAATCCAAGTTTCTCCCCTGCACATTCCTGTCGCCGTGGTCCCATCTCAGCGTATGGTGTTCCTGGGCATAATTCTCATCCCTCACTTAGCCAAGATTTATTTCGCACTTGTGAAGATCCATCTCCTAGGGTCAGGCATTCTCCTTCTTCTCAAACACCCCCTGGGTTTTCTTCACATCTGTAGGCTGGCTCTGGACGGGGTAATGGCACATTTTGAAGCTGTGCAGTTCACACACTTTCTTCTTCACCTTCTCGTGTCTGATGTTTCAGCTTGCTTGGATGGCTCTCTGAAAAAGTTTCTGCCTCCACCTCTTCCCGTCCTCCCTCCTGTGCTCCTGCGCCTCGAGATTGGGAAGGTTCCCACTATAATCGGCTTGGCCTCACAAGATATGTTACGAGGATCTCGTCAGCCTGTTGGCCATCGCTCCATGGCCCCTCCACCTGTGCCCAAAGTCCTCGGTTGCTCCCCACTCTCCCTTAGCTTCTTTCGTTGGCTTGGCTGATTTAAACTTAAGTTTTAAGAGCTCATGGTCTCTCGCAGTCTGCTAGTATTTATTATCATACCTTAAGGGTATGTTCACATGGCGTCTTGTTTCCATGTGAACATCCTCTTTTCTGATGCGTGTCTGGGTCCATCTGAATGTGACATGTCATTTCTTGGAGCTGGTCCGAAAGACGGACCCGACAGACACGCAGAGGCGATCTCTCATGTGAATGCTGCTGCGTGTCTGTCATTGCCGGCAGTGATAAACTCACTGCTAATTGTTAGCTGCGTCTGAGCCCGTTCAGATGGACCCAGGGACGCATCAGAAAAGCGGATGTTCACATGGACACAAGACGCCGTGTGAACATACCCTAACCCATAATTTACAGTATGGGTTAAGGTATATTCACACAGGGCAGTAACGGCGCTGTGGAGAGCCACAACACACTATTTGTATATTTCAATAGTAAAGATATCTATTTATCTATGAGATAAAAGGAGAGGACTTATGTGCAGCAGCAGAACAATATGAATCTGTGGCTACTGAGGGGTTAAATATATCTCGAGGCTTGTCTTTGATTTCTGTCACATATTTGGCTTTGCCGTCACATACCAAATACTGCGTGATTTTCCTGACTGCTGCCATTTTCACAGGCTCCGCATGAATAGAGAATAAAAATGCTGCCCAGCTTTACATTCCTGCAATAGTTGTATTGTTGCTTCAGAGGATTAATTATTTTCACTTAATATTGTGGATTTTGTTTCCTCCCCAATTGATAATTCCTTGCATGTATTAGCCTGTGTTAGATTAGTAATTATTTCAGGAATCCGGTTTATGTTGCCAGCGTACTGACACGTAAAGCATTTTGTTTCTATTGTTTTTGTAGGGGCCAGCGCTGGTTGCTCAAAAGATAAAGACCGAGCCGGACATCAAACAGGAACCTATATCTCCGCATGAGGATACAAAAGTAATCATCAACTCTTCTGTTTAATGAGAACCAGTCATCAGTCACTGCAGATATCGGTCATGAAACCCCAATCTTACTATTGTCCCACATTTGGGTAGATGGGTTAGGTGGGTGGGGAGGCAGAGGGTACTTTTTATGCCCAGTATTACTATATCCAAGCCTCTTATGGCTTATTTCTTTGTATACCGGAACTTGTATTCTGTGCTGTGGACTATAAAATCCACACTGCATAAGCTATCAGGCAAATTCCCATAAAGGGTGATTTTTCTGATGGACTTCTCTTAGATTTTAGGTACATAAAGCATGCAGATTCCAAACTAAAATCTATGTAAATTTCCAAGCAGGTCCTAATTGTTACTGTTGAACTAAGACCTTATAAACATTCAAATTCAAATAACAGTGGCACACTATGGACTAAAGTCCATAGTGTGCACTGTTATTTGAATGTGAATGTTTATATGTATGCTGCCACACCAGTGTGCATTTGTTTTTTTCAAACAAAGTTTTTGATGTGCAAAACCAAGTGTTGTTTCGAACTGAGCCCTTATGCCATCTCTCACATTCTCACTAAGGATGCCCAGTGGTGGGAACGGTACTGGGCCTCATTTATCAAAGTGGTCTTAACAGTAAGACTCTCTAAGTAACCCATAACAACCCATAGGAGATCAGCTTTCCTTCTAGAACAATTAAAAAAAAAAAAAATCAAAACGGAGTTCTGGTTGCTATGGACAACAAAGACAGTCCTACTTGCTGTTATACAGTTTTGATAAATAAGGCTCCTTGGGCCCCATTTATCAAGATAGTTGCGCCGGAATTCTGGCACTATTTGCGCCAAAAATAATCTCGTACATGCTTAGCTTAGCTATGGGCTGGGTATGGGGTGTCTGCCAATTCTGGCGTTATAGAGGAGGAAACTGGTGCATCATAGAGCTGACATTATAGTCAGAAATACTGTTACTAATCAAGTACACAAAACAGCAGGTCACCTAGAATGATAGCTCAACTTCAAAGCTTTCTTCACACTTCAGTTTTGCATTGTGTTTCTAGGCAGGAAAAAAAAACTTTTTTTTTTTTTTTTTTTATTGGTTTCGTGCGTTTTCTTTCATGTCGTTTTTGTGGATTTGTTTTTCTTAGAATAATGTGTACATGTACTTGCGGTTTTTGATGTGTTTCTTTCATCACAAACCATGGGATCTATCACGATTTGTAATGTGAAAAAAGTGCTTAAAAAATGCAAAACACGTACCATTTTTCCCCGAAAATAAGACACCCCCGAAAGTAAGACATAGCAGAGATTTTATTGAATCCCCTAATATAAGGCACCCCCGAAAATAAGACATAGCGGAAAACATTAGAGGGTTGAAGGACCTGTGAAGGGAGGTCATGTGACTGTGATGTCACCACAGGTCCCGAACATCCAAAGGAGAGTAGACAGAAAGTACATGTAAGTAACAGAGGGAAGAGAGCAGTGATAGTGACACAGACACATCTCACAGGATGGCTGATGGGGCATGCTGGAACTTCTAGTCCCAGCATGTCACATTTGCCATCCTTTGAGATAAGTCACTGCAGCTGCCATAAAATGTTCTTTACAAACATATATCCTATGGTTTGTGACTCTAAATATACAGTGATATGAAAAAGTTTAGGCACCCCTATTAATCTTAATCATTTTTAGTTCTAAATATTTGGGTGTTTGCAACAGCCATTTCAATTTGATATATCTAACAACTGATGGACACAGTAATATTTCCGGATTGAAATGAGGTTTATTGTACTAACACAAAATGTGCAATATGCATTAAACCAAAATTTGACCGGTGCAAAAGTATGAACACCCCAACAGAAAAGTGACATTAATATTTAGTAGATCCTCCTTTTGCAAAAATAACAGCCTCTAGTCGCTTCCTGTAGCTTTTAATCAGTTCCTGGATCCTGGATGAAGGTATTTTTGACCATTCCTCATTTGCAAAACAATTTCAAGTTCAAGTTAATTTGATTGGTCGCCGAGCAGTGGACAGCCCGCTTCAAAGTATCCCACAGATGTTCAATGATATTCAGGTCTGGGGACTGGGATGGCCACTCCAGAACATTGTAATGTTCCTCTGCATGAATGCCTGAGTAGATTTGGAGCTGTGTTTGGGATCATTGTCTTGCTGAAATATCCATCCCCGCGTAACTTCAAATTCATCACTGATTCTTGTACATTATTCTGAAGAATCTGCTGATAACTGAGTTGAATCCATGCGACCCTCAACTTTAACAAGATTCCCGGTGCTGGCATTGGCCACACAGCCCCAAAGCATGATGGAACCTCCACCAAATTTTACAGTGAGTAGCAAGTGTTTTTCTTGGAATGCTGTGTTTTGGGACGTCATGCATAACGCCTTTTGTATGACCAAACAACTCAATCTTTGTTTTCATCAGTCCACAGGACCTTCTTCCAAAATGAAGCTGCTTGTCCAAATGTGCTTTTGCATACCTCAGGCGACTCTGTTTTGGCGTGCTTTCAGAAACGGCTTCTTTCGCATCACTCTCCCATACAACTTCTCCTTGTGCAAAGTGTGCTGTATTGTTGACCGATGCACAGTGACACCACTGCAGCAAGATGATGCTGCAGCTCTTTGGAGGTGGTTCTGTGGATTGTCCTTGACTGTATCTCACCAATTCTTCTTCTCTGCCTTTCTGATATTTTTCTTGGCCTGCCACTTCTGGGCTTAACAAGAACTGTCCCTGTGGTCTTCCATTTCCTTACTATGTTCCTCACAAGGAAACTGACAGGTTAAATCTCTGAGACAACTTTTGATATCCTTCCCCTGAACAACTATGTTGAACAATCTTTGTTTTCAGATCATTTGAGAGTTATTTTGAGGAGCCCATGATGCCACTCTTCACAGGAGATTCAAATAGGAGAACAACTTGCAATTATATTAAATACCTTTTCTCATCATTGGATACACCTGGCTATGAAGTTCAAAGCTCAGTGAGGTTACAAAACCAATGTTGTGCTTCAAAAAGTCAGTAAAAAGTAGTTAGGAGTATTCAAATTAATAAAATGATAAGGGTACCCACATTTTTGCACCGGTCAAAATTTGGTTTAATGCATATTGCACATTTTGTGTTAGTACAATAAACCTCATTTCAATCCGGAAATATTACTGTGTCCATCAGTTAATAGATATATCAAATTGAAACAGCTGTTGCAAACACCCAAATATTTAGAACTAAAAATGATTAAGATTAATAGGGGTGTCCAAACTTTTTCAGATGACTGTATATATACACACCCACACACACACACACACACACACACACACACACACACACACACACACACACACACACACACACACACACACACACACACACACACACACACACACTAGTAGAGCATGCAACAGGGTACCTGTCCTATGGAGGGAAAAACACCACAAACTGCCTGAAAAAAAAACTCCATACCTAAAGCGTTCTCCGTTGTAAAAGTTGCTACTGACCACAAAACCTCACTGAAGTAAAAAAGGAAAAGTCAGAAAATTAAAAAGCAACGTATGTAGTGTGTTTCAGATT
The DNA here is from genome assembly GCA_025379985.1 of Phyllomedusa bahiana. Lineage (NCBI taxonomy): Eukaryota > Metazoa > Chordata > Amphibia > Anura > Hylidae > Phyllomedusa > Phyllomedusa bahiana. Next base: position 58,931 of record JAODAL010008663.1, on the reverse strand, counting down.
TCCCCATTGTCTTCCAGCCAACAACTGAATGGTGCAAAAAAGATAAAAAATCCCCTGGTTAAAACACACATGAAGCCACTCTTAACTGTCCTCCTGTGTTACCTTAGGCACATAGCGCCTCTAATGTAGGTCACTGTTCCCTCTACAACATTTGATCTCTTTATCACTTCAGGTGCCTTTACGAATAAAGCAAGAAAACGATGATGGGCTTCCAAGCAAACTCTTGGTATCGGAGTTCCGCTCTCTAATTGTTAGTCGACCAGAAAGAAACAGTCAGACAAAAGCCAAAGCTAATCAAGAAAATGTGGCTAATTTTAAGAAATTCAGGAAGGTAAGAACATGATGGCTTTTTCTCATAGTTTACGAAATAAATGGATCACACGCACATAGTGTTGTATATAAACCAATGATTTACCTCTTACCTTATTGCAAAAAAATAAATAAAAAAAATCCAATATCTTATTTTTTTTAAAGAAAAAAAACTTTTCATTCTAGGGATATCCAGGTTAAAATGTTATTTTTAATTGGTGCAGCTGTTAGAGAATAATAAAAAAAAAAAAATTACCATTACCTCTCCACTCGTCCCTATTTGAGCACCATCTCTCCCACTGCTCTCCCCAATCTTCTGTTGTCTTTCTAGTCCAGACAGTCGGCTTGTGCGCTCTGCAGCTGCTAATTGGCTGCAGTAGTCACTTGTCTTTCTGACATTACTGTTAAAAACATTCTCTTAAAGGGGTGTCCCCACGAAGGAACATCCGCAGAACAGGTCGTCTCATAGCCACCTACAAACTGACCACCATGTTTCAAAATGAGGAGGGCGGCGCTTGTGGCTTTCTTTCCTATTCATTTCTATGGGAGTTCAGAATATAGCTGAGTGAGTGTGCTCAGCTATATTTAGTACTCCCATAGACCTGAATGGAGAAGATGTCCTGAAGTATTGCCCTCCTCATTCTGTAACATGATTGGCTATGATCCAAACTGACACACGGATGTTCCTTTGTGGGAACACCCATTCAAGTCAGAGGCTGCAGAACTGACATTCTTGTTGCCGGGACCAGAAGAAAACAGAAGACCAGAGGAGAGCAGCTAAACTATAACTTGAATAAAAAAAAATAAAAGAAAGGGGGCAAAATAAACTTACAATGGAGACTTAGGCTCTGTCTACACTGCACAGAAAAACGTCCGTTTTTTCAGCGTTTTTCGTTTTCTAAAAACGCTGGAAAAGCGACTGTAATCATCTCCCATAGACCCTAATGTAAAACCCCTTCCTGCTGTCTACACTGAGCTTCTTTTTTCTGCTCGTTTTTTTTTACTGCTCGTCTTTTGCAACATGCTCTAAAAAACGTCTGAGCTGGGCAGAAAATTTACTACAGGAGTCTATGGAAAGCGGCGGACGTCTTTTGGCGCGTTTTCGCTGCGGTTTTTGTCACGATTTTTCAATGTAAACCCTCCCAGAAGACCCAAGTTCCACCTATAATGGGTGGTAACAAAGGTTAATTCTTATCAAATTTGCATACAAGTGTCTGATGTGTCCTTGTCTGTACCATTCGTAATAAAATGATCATGCTTTGGTCGCTAACGATTTTTTGCGCAATTCATATTTTTCTCGCTAAAAATACGTTTTTTTTTACAGATTTTCGCGCTAATAAAGTTATCTAGCTTGTGACTATACAAATACGTTTTTTTACGGATTTAGGCACTAAAATCCTTTTCTTAACTTTATTAGAGCCAAAATATGTTGGCACGCGTCAGACGCTAAAAATACGTTTTTTTACGAATTTTGGCACCAGAATACTTTTTTTTTTAATGGATTTTGGCACTCAAATCCTTTACTGAACATATTTTGGTGCTAATAAAGTTACCTCGCCTCTGGTGCTAAAAATAAGTTTGTTTTTTTTACGGATTTTAGCGCCAAAATCCGTTTTTTTTTATGGATTTTGCCACTAAAATCCTTTACTGAACATATTTTGGCGCTAATAAAGTGATCTCGCTTCTGACGCCAAAAAATACGTGTTTTACAGATTTCGGTGCCAAAATCAGTTTTTTTTATGGATTTGGGGGCTAATAAAGTGATCTCGCTTCTGACGCCAAAAAATACGTTTTTTACAGATTTCGGTGCCAAAATCCATTTTTTGATGGATTTTGGGGCTAAATTCCATATCTTTACAGATTATGGCGCTAATAAAGTGATTTAGCTTTTGATGCAAAAAAATTACATATTTTTACGTATTTCGGCGTCAGAATCCGTTTTTTTACGGATTTTGGTTGTAAAATCCGTATTTTTACAGATTTTGTCGCTAATAAAGTTATCTAGCTTTTGACACAAAAAAATATGTTTTTTACAGATTTCGGCATCAGAATCCCTTTTTTTTAATGGCTTTTGGTGCTAAAATCCGTGTTTTACAGATTTTGGCGCTAATAAAGTGATCTACCTTTTGACTGGAAAAAAATAAGTTTTTTATGGATTTTGACGCCAGATTCCGTTTTTTTCTTTTTTGTTTTTTTTTTACGGATTTTGATGCTAAAATCCGTATCTTTACAGATTTTGGCGCTAATAAAGTGATCTCGCTTTTGACACTAAAAATAGTTTTTTTTTACGGAATTTGGCGCAATAATGCGTTTTTTTGGGATTTTGCTGCTAAAATCCTTTTCTTTACAGATTTTGACGCTAATACAGTTATCTTGCTGTTTGGAAAGATAATGTGGGTTTTTGTGGATTTTGGTGCAAGAATCTGGTGCAAAATTTTATAAAGTAGTAGCACGCAGCAGCAGCACACAAAGGACAATGTGCTCACAATGGCTACAGTGATCTAAAGGAAGTGACTACTTAACATGTTAACTCCACCTGTAGGGTGTAGTTTACATCCAATGGCTTAATTTGTGCAATACATTAAAAAGCAAGAGCAAAAAAGACGCATGCCAAAAAACGGCTGTTTTTTCAGCTGATTTTGACAGGCAGTGGACAGAAAACTCAGTTTAATGAACGTTTTTAGTATTTTCAGGTCTTTTTTTGTCCACTGCAGTGTAGACATAGCCTTTAATCAAATGGAAAAACCGACAATATTCTCCAAATGAGATACAAAACAATTTATTCACACATATATTAGAAAAAAAAAATCAAATAATGTACAAAAATATTAAAAATGTATCTCAACACCCAAAGATAATACCGATATCACCCTCCATCAACAACATAGTCAATGAGCATACAAATATAACCAGGGAAACATTATATAAGTAATAGAAGAGATAGTATCAATGTTATATATCCATAGGAAATCAATGCTTAACCCTGGGCTGACTAGTGTGTGGATGGGAGCACGTTTCGCTTTGGGCTTCTTCCAACTTGCTGCTCACAATGATTTTTAAGAAGCGCAAAGTGAAACGTGTGTCGGGGGTGCATCTGCAGAATGCACCGTTGTATCTTATTATTTAACTGGGTAATCACTCCTTTTTAATCAAGCCCTTCCCCACGTGGTTCGCTGTGTTGTGACATCTGCAGGGTTATGGTGCAGTAATGTTGATCTAGTCCCTTATCTATAACCTTTTAAGCTCCATCTCATTGCACTTTCAACCACTGAGGGAACCGATACACAAGAGCCCGTTAGATCCCCAAATGGAGGAATTTTGTATAGTTGTCATGCTTTATACATAGAGCTTGTTGATGGCTATGTATACAAAATGATCATATGCATAGAGAACAGTTGTCATGCTTGGCAGTTAGGAAGTAATAATGTTGAATACTCTATCCAAATAGCTTCCGTCATTCCTAGGGGAACCCTGCATCACATCCCTCATCTGTTAGTGAAGAGCAACTACCTGGAGTGTCTGTACATGACACTAAAGGCCTCATTTCTCCTGCGGTGTCCTTTCACAGGAATTGCAGTATCCAGCTGATCACTAGGGATCCATGAACAAAAAGGAGCTGTCCAGTGTCTACATGCTGTGTAAATGGTGGATGAAGGATGGGATTTTTAATGCTGAGCCCCAAGATTGAGTTGATATTGGTATTGCTATGTTCAGATATAACACAGCATTATGATGTTAACAGGTCGCATTTCCAGGGGCTGGAGGCATGCCTCACATTATTGGAGGCTCTGATTTAATTGCTCATGACAGGAAAAAGAACTCGGAGCTAGAACAGTGGTTACGCCAGGAAATGGAGGTAAGTGGTGTGAAAAGGGAAATAAAAAAGCAGAAGGTTCTACCAAGTGGATATTCACACGTATGGAGTTGTAGCACTTTGTCTTTATTTTCTTGCACAGCAAAGGGTAAAAAGCGATAGAGTTGGGTTTCTTGCTGCAGTGCCAACCATAGGGTCATGTGCTGGGACAGACGATAAGAGACTGGAAAGTAAAAGAGCCCTCCCTCTAGAGCAGGTGTGGGGGATGTCTGGCCCGGGAAATCATTTGGCTCGGCCCTTTGCTCAAGGCACTGGTCTCAGAGACTCCTGGCACTCGTTTGTTCACTTGGAGACATTGAGCATCAGTAATAGCTGTAGCTAATGCTATTTCTGCCCTGATATACTATATGTCAGGAAAGAAAGGACATGAAACATCATAGCACGGTTAAGATTTGCTGCTGATGTACTCATCTGTACAGCATTGTGCATCAGCACTTGTGCTGATCAGGAAGAGAATCCGTTCTAAGCCATCTCATGAGGGGTGAGTTAAAGGGGTTTTCCCACTACAGGCTTTTGCAGGCATCTGATGTGTTTCTCTGTCTTAAACCTTCAAAGAGTGTTATATTGGTGGAGAAAGCACAGTGTATAAGGGGTGTTATATTGGTGGGGGAGCATAGTGTATAAGAGTGTGTTGTTTGGGTGGAGGGAGAAGAGTACAAGGATGTGTTGTTTGGGTGGGGGCAGCAGAGTGTATAAGGGTGTGTTATGGGTGGGAGAGCAGAGTGTACAAGGCTGTGTTATATGGGTGGGGGAGCAGAGTGTATAAGGCTATGTTATTGGTGGGGGAGCACAGAGTATAAGGGTGTGTTATATGGGTGGGGGAGCAGAGTGTATAAGGGTGTGTTATATTGGTGGGGGGGGGCAGAGTGTATAAGGGTGTGTTATATGGGAGGGGGAGCAGAGTGCAAAAGGGTGTGTTATATGGGTGGGGGAGCAGAGTGTAAAAGGGTGTGTTATATGGGTGGAGGGAGCAGAGTGTATAAGGGTGTGTTATATGGGTGGAGGGAGCAGAGTGTATAAGGGTGTGTTATAAGGGTAACAATAAGAAGCAAAGAACGCCAGCTCATCACTCACATGTACCGGATTGCACGGCTGTACTTCTGTAAAGTCCAGCCAAGGTAGTGTAGAAGAGAGAAATGCCAGCAACTCCGGAATTCAAAAGAATAGATGCATTTATTTGTGGACAAGCCAAAAAATCCAAACATGGTGACAACAATGATGCAGATGGATCAGGTGCAAAAGCTATAAGGGTGGTGGGAGTGGATCGGACAGCTAAAGAGTATCTGCTCAGATCCTTCACATATAGCTATCACTGGGAGAGAAGTAGAAAGGAGCTCAGGCAGCTTCACACAGGGCTGAGGGGAGCGAACACAGAGAGTGCAGGACAGCCAATCACAGTACAGGGAGCGTGTCCTGACCAAGGCTGAACTAAAAACCACATTCTACAAATGTCCTTCCTTGGTTGCTGGGTACATAAGTGCCAACAGCACAACATCACTACTTGACACCTATCCTTTTGCAGTACAGGTGACAATGGTGGCCAAATAGGTTGGTGGAGAGCTACAGCATCTATTGTGTGCTGCAGTGACGAAACAAGTTTGGTTCATTACTTAATAAACTGCATAGTTGCCCAGTGTAATGTGAAATTGTTATAATGAAGCATACATATATATATAAGTTGACTACATAAAGTTAATTTTTACAGGAGCAAACTCAACAAGCCAGAGAACAGTCACTAGCTGATGATCTTTTTAGGTGAGTCCTGTAAATGTATTTTCATTTGTAAATCATGCTGACACATTTCAGTATAAGGCCATGTTCACACGGCTTATTTTGGCACATATTTAAGCCCGTAATTCGCGGCGTACTGTGCGAATTACGGGCTGAAATACGGCCCAGTCATTACGGTAATCCACAGTTCTCATAGAGAACTATGGATTACGTCTCCTCTCCCCGCTCGGCGAATATGCCGCGGGAGGTGATAAGTGTCATGTCATTTACTAGCGGCGTATATGATAGTCTAGCGGCTGTCGAAGTGCCGGCACCCGCTCACGCCCCGCCCCCATCCACACGGCGTAATTGCGGGGCGTAATTACGCACCGCAATTAAGCCGTGTGAACATGGCCTAAGGCTGAATTCACACAGAGTATTTTTACTCACATTTTGGTGCATGAATGGAGTGTTTTACTTATCATAATGCGTCTTAAAAAAGTTTTAAGGTGTTACACATGGTGCATTTTTTTTAAACAATATATTTGAGTTTATTTTACATATGAGCATACAAAAGTATTAAAGAGAAGATGGCCCTAAAAGAGATCATCCAAGATGCAATAGTTAAACTTGTCTGGAGCTACATGGAGTAATGCAATAACCATCAAGATTAGAGACAAAAAGGGCAGGTCAAAAAATACCATTACAAACAAATGTGTAATAATAAAGCATAGAAAAAAATAAAATGTCCAGAAAAAAAAAAGAAATAAGACTAAAACTCTGAACTTAACAAATTAACCATAGCAGTTAACTAAATATAAGGTGCCGGTCTCATAGTATGGCGAGTTAACCTACATCAGCGTGGTGCACATAAAAATATGAGTGCATGCCCGTTAACCACTTTTTTTTGTTTCACATTTCATGTGGAAAACACGTTCGGGGCTAGGATGTGGATTCGCCATTTTGGATGGTTCGAATCCGTGTTTTAAAAAACGTATACATTTTCTTGTAGAAACAAGAAAAAGTGCTGCACAAATCTGAGGTTGACCCTCGGATTTCTGACGCACGTTTAACAGTGTATTTTTCCACCATGTAAATCAAGCCCAAGGGGTTTTCCTGCCCCAGGAGATCTTTTACAAACACCTGTCATTGTTCTCAAATAGCAACAGGAGTAACACTCACCTTACCAATCCCCTGCAGCTCTTGTGCCGACACCCTTCTGTCCCATCACCGCTGTTTACTGCCTCTAATAATGATGTGGCATGTCTACCTGTAATCTCTGCAGCCATTCACCAGCTGAAGTGGTAATATGCCAGCTCAGCTCCGGTCACTACTGATCACGGAGTCCAAAAGAATATATAATGTTACTATATATGTGAAAATATATTACTGTGGCTCCCTTTGCCAAAGATCCATCCACAGTCCATAAATTCAACGGCGCACACGGATTTTCTCGATGCAATTTAAGAAAACTTTATTGTTCCATTCATATTAATGACAGCATGCAAAACCAATACAAAATCTGGGTGAAGTTAGTAACATACAACATATCATTCATAGAGCATATCCCAAACGTTTCGTCAAGACTTTGTCTAGGGAACTTCAACTCACATTAAAGGAAACCAGGTATCTAGGGGACCTGGTGTTTCCTTTTGTCTGGGGAATCTTGCAAAGCTCACATTAAAGGAAACACCAGGTCCCCTAGATACCCGGTTTCCTTTAATGTGAGCTATGCAAGATTCCCTAGACAAAGGTCTCTGACCGAAACCGTTTGGGATATGCTCTATGAATGATATGTTGTATGTTACTAACTTCACCCAGATTTTGTATTGGTTTTGCATGCTGTCATTAATATGAATGGAACAATAAAGTTTTCTTAAATTGCATCGAGAAAATCCGTGTGCGCCTTTGGATATACGGTACTGATCAGTGATTTGGCTGCAGCAGTCACATATTATGTCAACACCGCATCACTGGAGCTGATCGGTGAATAGAGACCAGTAAGTGTCAACACGGAAAATGGCAGTGGGCGGCAACTATTAAAAAAACTTTGTTATTTACCGCGAAAAATTCAGATTTTTGCAAATTCCCCCCAAAGGGGTTTCTCCCAAGGGTTTCAAAGAATGCATGAAAGAAATTCTCTGTACTTTTTCCTGGGTTTAGACTAATTTGCAAAAACCCATGCTTTACAGGCATAAGCTCCGTGCTTTCAGATGCAATTAGATTAGATTACCTTCCAAACTACTCAAAGGACTTCTTATCTGATCCCCAAAACAAAAGCCCTAATACAGAGCTTTTACTTTTAAAAAATCAAAACTTTTTTCTGCGGGGAGCACAAGGACCTGACTACCTCTGGCCCCCGTGTGTGACCACTCTCTGTTATCCATTGAACAAACAGCCCAGGGAATTTTTTTACAGGTCGGTTACGAGGGAACGAAATGCCTGGGGGTAAAAAACACTTTTATCCCCTTTTTGAAAACAAAACAATGCAATAAAAAAAGTCTTATGTAAGTGTAACCGAAGTGCAGTGGGCTGGCAAGCTATTACTACTTTTGTTATTCTACACTGCGAAAAATTGCATGATTTTGCAAATTCCCTTAAATCTTGATCCACAGCCCGTTCCCCATCATTGCATGATTACCTATTATATCCACTTCAACTAAATTTCCAAGTTCATGCAGCTCTTAGCTGACCTTCAATAAATTCTTCCACAGGCAAGTGAGCATCCACTATGGAGCTTAGCCATTTGATGTGTAACAGGCATCTTCATATTTACACATCCTGTAATAATTTTCTGTGGTGAGGATTCTGGCATTTTTTCAATGGGTTTACTGACACTAATCCGTACGAGTCACTGTCCCCACAATCACTACTGTTTCTTACATATCTCCAGTTCTGGGAACATCTGGATCCATAAATGTGTGAATTATTTGAGTAGCGTCCGTATATTTATGAGCTTCTCAAATGGAGGGGATGACCTCTAAATGCAAATCTCTCTTTGTTGCAAAGGAGCCAAAATGTAAGCTGGTATGGGTAACTCTAATAATGTATTCCCTCTTCTAGTCGCCCACTGTTGCCTTCCCTTTCAGTTTCTGTTAACATTGCAGTGATGACGTGCCGCCTGAGTAGATCACCGCAAGTTCCTAGTGGTTGAAGGTCAGCAGTAATGTCAGTAAACTCGATAGTTGTATGACTGATGTATTATAGCTGCAGCTCTCTAAACACAGACCTGTGCATATGGCATTATTTGTCACTAGGCACCAAAGGGTCAGTTTTAGGCACCTTTCTGTGTAGTATAATGTTGTACCGTGTTAGCCACAGATCTCCCAGTGGCCGGGCATTTCTCCAGAGAAGACCATTCTATTGAAGATTTGCAAATTGTGGTTTTCATGGGACATTTTAAGACTCCGATGGAGAGAATGGAATGGGAATATAAACTAATGCAAAAATTTGGACTTAATATTCATGCCAGCTTCATGTCACACTATGTGTGAACTGAGAGGGCCACAAATCACCACCCGATAGCTAACAGATAAGAGCAAGAATTACTGACCCCTCCGTCATGCCTCACAAGTTTCCAGATTATTTTTTGACCTGCTGTAAATAACGTCTCTTGCATTTTGTTATTTTGAAAGATTCTAAGATCCTTTGAAGGTCCATGTCTTTTGTGAATAAAAAGTCTGTGAATTTTCAGTTTCTTGTATAACATCATGTCTGAAGAAGAGACATAGACTCTCAAAAGCTTCACCATCAAATATACTTTAGCCTCTAAAAGCTATCGCCTGATCTCTTCACTCTCCTGCACCATTCACAGTTGGTTAGTATTATATATGCAAAGTAGATGGTATTTTGTGATTACCACAGTGTTTGGCATTATATTTGGATTTTATATGGAATCCACGACCATTTTATAAATGGAGTGCAATAGAGTCCTTTACATATACATGTATCTGACACTGCTAATGTCATTTTATGTGCACTGTGGCATGCATTGTGATTGAGGTCTGACCTCTGGGACCCCTTCTGATCCTGACAATTAAGGGCACACTCATTGGTGTAGTAATGCACTCCTGGGGCACTGCTGTATGCGGAAAGCAGTGAAGGGGACACAGAACTATGCCAGCGCTGTGTGCCCTTCATGCTCAGGATCAGTGGGGGTCCTAGTGGTCAGACCACATAATTTTAAAGTGATGGTATATCTTAGCAATATGCCAGTTATGGTTTAATAGTGTTATCCAATCACTGCCTGAGGGTGTTATCCAGTCACAGTATGGCATCTTTATTTAGTCACAGTATAGCGGTATTATTTACTCAACTAATCTACGTAGAAAGATTCCAGATTTTGGCACAGCTTAGTTCACCCTGTATTTCCCAATACAGCATGCGAGTCTTGGGGATCACAGTCCACACTACTGACACCAGGCTGTGGGCTAGGCAGTAACTTTGTGCCATTGCCGGTGAACAGCATTTACCAATGATACCACTCATAGTTATTTTAACGGTATCACAACTAAGCTATTATTTGTTTTATCATCTCCACCTTTTCTCACACTGACTAATTATCATTATGACAGCTCAAGAACATGCAGGCCATGCATGATGGTGATAGAGTAACAAATACTTTAACTACCCTAAATGGTCACCACATTGGGTTTAGGCCAGCAGGCTACCATGTGAGTGCACTAATGACTCGCACAGTTTGGTGAAGCACAATGGCTCAGATTGGAAATCCTCAGAACAGGTTTATTTTATACAGCGGGTGGTACATGAAGTCACATGAGCAATAAAATTACATTTAACTAAAAATAGTTCAAAAACTTAGCTTGCAAATTTGAATAAAGGTGGGACTAATCTTAACATACGAAAATGCATAACTACTTTCTCTGAAAATTTTTTATATTTTCATTAAAATTAAGAGAAATTCATATGTCTTTTTGTGTATCATAATATTAAGCACATCTCGTTAGTAAATTCAGGCGTCCAATTATTCTGAAGGTCAAACTACACAGTTACTGTTAAAATAGAAAATAATTGGTGCAAAAAATCTCTTATTAACTTGTTGGTGAGATCAGAAGATTCAAAGTTAAATATAATGAGAACAAGAAATACTCTGCATTGAATATTCCTGGCAGACACATTATACTTATTAATACAAAATGAGTAGCTTTAGGTATATATGTGTATAATTTAACAATGATAATTAGCGAGTCTAAATGGAGAATAAGGCTAAGTTCACACATTGCATTTTTGTTGCGGTTTCAACTGCATCATAAACACAAACAACAATAAAAAGGATGCTTTCTTTTAATGCACCTGAATTTGATCTGTGTTCTGTATGAGTTTATTACAAAACTGCATGCGTTTTTTAAAATAGATATATAGCTATATATTTGAGAAATTAGTGCGGTAACACATGCAGTAATGCAGCATGTGAACCTACCCTAAAGGGTTTTTTTTCCCCACAGCTGACACTTATCGACAGTTCTAGTGATTGGCAGGGTTCCCACTGTAGTATCCCTACTGATTAGAAATTTAAATAGTAGATGATAACCACTTTATTTTGAGGCATATTCAAGCTTAGTACCTGGGACAGCATGAGCTGTAGATAAAAGGCTTGCCTGCGGTAGACAGAAGAACTTTACTGAGAGGTGTGGGATATTTTATTTTTTATTTTTATTTTTTTATTGTAACTTAAAGGGGTGTTCCAGTGAAGGAACACCTGGTACCAGGTCAGCTTTTCGCTAGTTATGAGCAGACAGTGTTAGAGAATTCTCGCGCTTTCACTTCTCTGGGAGTTCCAAATAGCTGAGTGAGTGTGCTTGGCTATATGCGGAACCCCATAGAAAAGAATAGGGAGGATGGTCGCAAGTGCTGCCCTCCTCGTTCTGCAACCTGTTCGGCTCGTAGCTATCTATTCGCCAACCTGTTAACACATGTTTATTTCTTTGTGGGAACTCCCCTTTAAATCTATCTGATTAGAATGGAATCCCCTTAAATAGGCCATGCAAGTCTGATCTCTGGGGCCCAACTATTGGGACCACCATTGAACGAGAGAATCGGTATCTATAGGACATTTTGTAACAAACTGATCCCCTAAATTTATTGAGCGATTCGGGGATAAAACACCTGTTGTGAACTTTGCCATTAAGCTCCTTGTTAGAGATCAGCAAGATGTGCAAAAAGTATCGAAACATTGAACAGTTGGACGTGTGCATCTAAAGGGAAGAGATGGTCTCATTTAGTTCATTTAAAAAAAATGTTAAAGAGATTTTTACCCTGAAATTTCAACCAAAAGCCAAATATCCCTAACTTTTTGTGAACAGTGTATACCTGGGCTTTGAATGTGTTTAAAGGGGTGTTATCGTTTGAACTGTTTGTGCTCTTTAGCTGATTCTATGATATTGAGTTTGAAATCTAGGGGCGAGTCTCTTCTCTCAGCAGGCATGTCTCTCCTGTCAGCAGGCGTGTCTCTCCTCCTGGGAGGTGTGTCTCTCCTCACTGAAGACCTGTGACATCATCATTTTGTATGAAGCAGGGGATGCAGAAGGTTGTCTGGATATAACAGCTCTGTAGCCACCTGCATGCTTCTTATGTCTGCAGAGCCTCCATCTCCAGGCTCCACAAGCTCCTTGCTGTGGTATATGCAGTTATACACACAGCCTGAACTGATGAGACATGTGAGGAAGCACACTGCCCCCTCTTTCTCCCCCTCTGTTCCAGGCAGGAGAATGTATGACTGATGCACACTGCCCCTCCCCCTGTTATCAGGCAGGAATGTGTTATATGATGAGAACAGAGGATGTAACACTGTGTTATATGAGGGGATCTGTGAGTTCCACAGTCAGTAATTAGCCAGATCATTCACCCTAGAGCTGGGAGAGGAGTATAGAGCTAGCAGACCTTGGTTTCACTATCAATTTTAACAGCTCAGAGGGGAGTAAACACAGAGTGTGCAGGCAGCCAATCACAGCACAGGGGGTGTGTTTAGGGGGCAGGAAACATCCAGGGGGGCGTGGCCGACCAGCAACAGCAGAAATAGAACACAGATTTACAGAAGAGCTCATATATGCTAAACCAAGTGACAGAGGTAATGTAACCAAATTACAAAAGTGCTTATTTTTACTGTCCCCATAATCTTAGACATGATCTTTGTAGCGAGAAAACCCCTTTAAGGCCTGGTTCACTTCTCGAAAACAACGGGGAAAAATAAGTGCAGCAATCAATTAGATTTATTCATGAATCAGATTCGGTTCCACTTCAAACGGAACCTCTGACACTGATGTGAATCAGGTCTTTGCCAGAGAAATACTTACTGGCTTTATATTTATTTCATTTTTGTTAAGGTTTGCATGTGCAAAATTACTTTTCTTTTGTTTCATTTCTGTCAAAGCTTGTAATGTGTTTTCCACACAGTTAAGTACAATGTATATGATTTAAAATATATTTAAAAATATGTAACAAAGGTGATGGAGAAAACAGATTATCAAAAGAGATTTCCTTTAGTAGTTAATAATTTTAAAGAAAATAGCATAATGGATTTACATGTCTGCTATGGTCATCATTACAAATACATACTAATGTGTACTTCATCTGAGGACTGGACAATTACTGGGCAAATGAATCCCAGATCAAAACCATATATACACAGTCAAGTCACATTATGATGACCACCAGCTAATATCCAGAGTAACTGCCTTGTACCTCACAGACAGCAGCGAGACAGGCTGCGAGTGACTCGGTAAAGTCCTGGTAGGTTTTCCCAGGTATCTGGATTCATGCTGTCTGTATCCCACGGCTGCTGGAGGGTACGTGCGGGAGGATCCACAAAGCAAACAAGACCATTCAGGTGGTCCCACAGATGCTCAATTGGGTTCAAGTCTGGGGAATTAGGGGCCAGGGTAGTACTTGGGAGTCTTGGTCCTGCTTTTCTAGCCCATGTCAGACATTTCTAGCCGTGTGACATGTAGTATTGTCTTGATGGAAGAACCCATTCACCCCAGGTAAGACAATTGTCATGTATGGGTTTATGTGATCTGCAGGGAGAGATTCATGCCCAAATTATTTGAGTTCCTTCCACATGGATGAGTGGCCCAGAGAATGCCACAAAAACATTTTCGAGGCTGTAATGCTACGGCTGTAATGCTACCACCATCAGCTTGTGTTCTTTCAGCAATGATTGCAGAGTGTTTGTTATTTGTTTTTTGTTTTTTTTCTCGACTGACATGCCAACATTCATTGTTTCAATAAAGCAGAAAACGTGACTCATCAGAGAGGACAACCCTTTGCCAATTTGCATAGGTCTAATTACTATACTGCCATCAAAATGTATTAGCAGAGGTGCAGTGACTATCAGTTTTTAAGTGTCTCATATGCAGTAGAGTTTGCTGACATGTTTGGGTATGTTAACACGGCATGTGTAAATACATGTTTGGATCTGTGTTTTGGACCCCAAGCGCACCCAAACACGCATCTAACAATATGCAGTGTGATTTTACATTGCTTTCAATGTAAAACATGGATCTGCAAACAGACGTGTGATCGCCGAAGTGTGTTTACATGCGTCTTTCTGATGCATCTTTCAGATCCGTTTAAAGAATTGTCATGTCAATTCTTGATCCGAAAGACGCAGTAGTCACCCTATTTAAAACTATAGGGTGCGATCCTGCTGCAGCCAAAACGTATCCAAACACGCACCTGTGTTTTGGATGCGATTTATGCAGCGCTTTTGGATGTGTTTTTTGGATCCAAAACAGATCCAAAAAGGGATCCAACATGCTATGTGAACATACCCTTATAGACATGTCTGGTAGCCCTCCGGTTTATTTTGCTCCACTGTAGCATGACGGTCCGCACTTTTATAGCTGACTTTCACCTTGCACATTAATGGCACATGTTGCCCCGTAGTTTTCATACTGCTTATTTGCAGTGGTGCCATTTGTCCACTTACACAGTTTCAGAAATACTGTCACTCGTGGCTTGAAAGCTAATAATCATCCTGTTTTGCAACTCTGATAAATCACCCCTTTTCTTTATGACCGCAACAAGGAATATGTGTGCAGACAGCCTATAGCACACGTTTTATACCCACCAAGACAGTTGACTTCCTTCAAGCGCTACACACTGCTGATGTTGGAAGTGGTCATAATAATGTGACTGGATTATGTATAATGACGTAGGTTTGATTACTAAGAAAATTATGGAACAACAGAACAAAATTAACCATGATGAGAATTAAAAAGTTTTCCTGTGACTCTGTGAAACAGCATGGTGAGAAAACCCTTTTATTGCCAGCTTCTCACTCACTCTGCCTCGTCAGGCTGTGGATGGTTCTGTAGCAGTGATTACTATATTTTACTTCTCTGTAACTAGCTGCGACATTACAAAAAGCTGTGGAGGAGAGCTAATTTTCAGTAAGCAAAGCTGCACGTGCTCTGAGAAGTGAAAACAATTGCATATCTGTAAACACTTATCTTGTTAGGCTATGTTCACACGGCTTAAAATGGGACGTATCTCGCCCCGTATTTCATGGCGTTCTGCGTGAAACACGGGGCGAGATACGTCCCAGTCATTACGGTAATCCACAGTCCTCATAGAGAACTATGGATTACGTCTCCTCTCCCTGCTCGCACACTGCGGCGAGCGAGGAGAGACGTGACATGTCAATTATTCACGCCGTATACGCTGCCGGCCTCCCGCTCCCGAGCACACGGCGTAATTGCAGGCGAAATACGTCCTGCAATTATGCCGTGTGAACATAGCCTTAGAGAGAATTAGTCTGCTCTAGAGAAAGCTCTGTCCATGGTGACTTCACTTCCTGCTCTCTGTCTGATCAGGAAGGGAGATATGGACAGAAACCTAAAGATACTTGTTTGCACCCAGAGCAGCTAAAATCTGTTATCTCCTCACCAAGGTACAATCAAAAGTCTAATGTATTTGGAAAAAGTCTTCATATACCTGTCCCTACATCTTGAAAGCTAATTTTTGTACCCATTTAAGCAATTTATTATATCCTTTCTGAGATAACACTGAAAATGTTGTCTCAAAGGCTGCCATCAACTTTTGTAGAAATACTAACAAGAGCCCCTTCATTGGTGTTATTTCACGTGTCATGTGTAAAGCAGTGTAACAGCCGAGGGGGGAGTTAATCAGGACAGGACCACTGATAACTCTGGACAGCAGCATAGCCACCTCCAAATTGAGCAAGGTTTCATTTGGTCGGTCCAGCTTTAAAGAGGTTGTCTCGCTACAAAGATTAGCTTTCAACGTGTAGGGAATGTTAAATCAAGACTTTTTCCAAATACATTCCACTTTGGGTTTTTCCCTAGTCAAGAGATTTTATCTGCTCTGAGTGCACACAGGTTTCTCCGGTTACTGTCCTGTTCTTCCTTCTTAATTAGACAAAGAGCAGAGAGTGGCAGCTGGAAAACAGTGTGTTATCTCTGACAAACAATTATTTACTTTTCATTGTTTACAATGAGCTCTATAGCCGTCTGTAGTATAGATTACATTTCCTGCACTCGTATCGGTACAATTAGAAGAGCTGGGAATATTGTGTTGATATGCTAATCACTGCTATAGAACCACCCACATCCTATCCAAGACAGGTGAGGGAGTTTAAAGCTGAAGCTGCCTGTGGCTCTTAGAAACAGCATGGTGAAACAACCCCTTTAAGAGTTGGAATTCAGAGCAAATATGTGCAATTGGTTGTACAGTCAGGAATGGTAACACCTAGTTGCCAATTAATCATGGCTATCCAATTGGAATAATAGAGGAACAATCCAACATAGATTAGAAAAACTCTAGTACTTATTAAATGAGGAAGTATAGAGAGCTGACAGTTCACTCCTTCAGTAAGTTCTCATTCAGAGGGTTGTGTACCTTATGTTTGATGTGCCTCTAGCATGTAGGCTAGGAAGGTGTATACGCAAGATGTGTCCATAGGGTTAATAACCTAACAGGCCGAAACTATACATATACTTTAGCTGTTATACCTGCTGAAACTTACTGTATACATAAAGCCACATTCACATCTGCATTCTTTCTGGTTTTCTGTTGCATTATATCCCTTACACAGCTGCACCAGATGGATCCCATTAACTATAATGGGGTCCATCATTTGAGTGAACAAAACAGCACAGCATGCTGCACTTTTTTATTGTTTTTTTGAGGAAATGCGAAAACAATGTTAATGTAGCCCAATTGTACCACATGGTTTACAGTTAGGTCCACATAGATTTAGACACTGACAGAATTTTTTTTCTTGTTTACTGAAACATATTCAAGTTATAGTTATGTAATTGACATAAAGTCCAGACTTTCAGCTTTCATTTGAGGTTATCCACATTAAAATTGGATGAAGAATTTGGAGTTTCAGCTCATTAACATGGGCCACCCTGTTTTAAAGGGACCAAAAGTAATTGACTCAAAGGTTGTTTCATGGGCAGGTGTGGCCAATTCCTTTATGTCATTCTCAATTAAGCAGATAAAAGGCCTGGAGTTTGATATGAGGGGTGGTGCTTGCATTTGGAAGGTTTTGCTGTGAAGAAAAGATGCGCTCAAAAGAGCTCTCCATGCAGGTGAAACAAGCCATCCTTAAGCTGCAAAAACAGAAAAAAAAAACATCTCAGAAATTGCTACAATGTTAGAAGTGGAAAAATCTACAGTTTGGTACATCCTGAGAAATAAAGCACTGGTGAACTCATCAATGCAAAAAGACCTGAACGCCCACGGAAGGCAACAGTGGTGAAGAGAAACCCCTACACAACAGCCGACCAAGTGAACATCTCTCTCCTGGATGTAGGTGTATCAATATCCAAATCTGCCATAAAGAAAAGATTGCATGAAAGCAAATACAGAGAGTTCACTGCATGGTGCAAGCCACTCATGAGCCTCAAGAATAAAAAGGCTAAAAAAAAAAATCTAAAAAAGGCCAGCACAGTTCTCGAAGAACATTGGAGAGATGAAACCAAAAGCAACTTCTACCAGAATGATGGGAAGAAAAAAGTATAGTGAAGGCGTGGTACAGCTCATGATCCAAAGCATACCACATCATCTGTAAAACACGGCGGAGGCAGAGTGATGGCTTACGCATGCATGGCTGCCAGTGGCACTGGGTCACTAGTGTTTAATGATGATGTGACACAGGACAGAAGCAGACAGATGAATTCTGAGGTATTCTGAGACATACTGTTTGCTCAGATCCAGCCAAATGCAGCCAAACTGATTGGTTGGCGTTTCATAATTCAGATGGACAGTGACCCTAAACATAAAGCCAAAGCAACCCAGGGGTTTATTAAAGTAAAGTGGAATATTCTTGAACGGCCAAGTCAGTCACCTGATCTCACCCCAATTGAGCAGCATTTCACTTGTTAAAGACTAAACTTCAGACAGGCCACAAACGAACAACAACTGAAAACAGCTGCAGTAAAGGCCTGGCAGAGCATTAACAAGGAAGAAACACAGCGCCTGGTGATGTCCATGAGTTCAAGACTTGAGGCAGTCATTGCCAACAAAGGGTTTTTAACCAAGTATTAGAAATTATCTTTTTTTTTTTTTTACAATTACTTAATATGTTCGATCACTTTTGAGCCCCTGAAATTAAGGAATTGTGTTTAAAATGCTTTAGTACCTTACATTTTTATGGAATCATTTTATTTAACCCATTGAACTGTTTTGTTCAAAATTCATTGTGGTAATGTACAGAACCAAAATGAGAAAAATGTTCTCTGTCCAAATATATATGGACCTAACTACTTTTGCAGGTGCTTACCTGACATGCATGGTGAAAGTGTGATGTGAACAGCTCCTTGCATGCATTCACTCAATACCCAGGTACTACAACTGTACCTAGACACTAAATATAACTGGGACCATAAGGAAATAATCTGTAAGGCGTGATCCAGATCATGTGTCACTGTCATGGTAAATGGCCATTATATTAGGCTAGTAAGAAAGCAGCAGCAAGGCAGTAACGCCTATATTGTGTGAACCTGAGCTCAGCTTCAGCTCTATGTACATAGCCAGAGCAGAGCTGCAACGGCAAGTTATTTTCAGTGGTTTGTTTGCTCTTTCCTTCATGCCGTGTATGAATGATAATCAGGAGTTGCTTGTAAACGACAGCCGGCTACTATTATATTCCCAGTTAAGTAATGATGCAATTTGGCTGCTGCATTTCCCTGCCTAAGCAAATAGAGCTTAGTAAATGGGATTTGAGAAGGGTGAAAACACTTAATCACTTTATTGTATGTGAGGCATTTCTAAACCCTGACGCAGCTCGTCTATTAACATCTCACACCAGTTTTTTTTTATATATATTGAAAGCCTAGTGGTTGTGGTTGAAGGCAATATATTCTGTATAAATGGTGTACTCGCTGCCTCGTTATGATTAAAACAGCCACAGTATCAATGCATAGTGCTTATGGTGGCATTGTCAGACCTAGTAATTGAGTATGGAACAGTATGTTGTATAAGGCGTGCTTTGCTTATATTGGTTGCTGGGCTTTAATGTCATCAAGGTGGTATATAACTGAATACATTACTGTCATGATTGTGGCTGATAAATTGCCAGACTGCTATATTCATTTAGGTGTTTTCTCTATTAATACGCCCTAATAATGTAAACACTATTAACATGGTGGTGACAAAGTTGATTATTTGGACGGATGGGTGGCTTGTGCATCATTGAACAGCCTCAGGCATACAAGTCTGATGGCGGATTAAAACTACCGAACTTGAGCCATTATAATGTAGCCTGCTTGGCTACCCACTCGATAAATTGGATCTATGGCACTAGCTATTGCTCAAAATGCGACCTTGAGTCCAATCTACTGGTAGGTTGGAATATAATAGGCTTTTTACATACTAAATTATCTATGTTGCCACCCATAGAATGAGGACGATGGCCGCCAGCACCATCTTTCTCATTCATTTCTATGTGAGCTCCCAAATACAGCCAAACACACTCATTCAGCTGTATTTGGAACTCCCAAAGAAGTGAATGGAGAGGACCGCCACAAGCGTCACCTTCCTCATTCTCATGCATGGTCGGCACGCAACTAGCTGAGAGCCAACTGTGGCACTAGACTTTGCTTCGTGAGGGAACTGCTTTAAAATCTGTTGTTCTGGTTTGGTTATACTGTATACATTCTTACATTCTTGACAGTAATGTTT
This sequence comes from Phyllomedusa bahiana, assembly GCA_025379985.1. NCBI lineage: Eukaryota > Metazoa > Chordata > Amphibia > Anura > Hylidae > Phyllomedusa > Phyllomedusa bahiana. The sequence goes on along the minus strand of JAODAL010008663.1, from coordinate 38,869 downwards.
TACAAAAAAAAAAGAAAATTGGTTAAAGGCTGTAGGACAGGTTGAAACTCATTCCTGTATGTATAAAAAAATAAAGTAATCATATTTGGCATCAGCGCGTGCGCAACGACCTACGCTATAATTCTGTCATTTTAAGTAACCCGCATGATGAACGACGTAAAAAAAAAAAAAGTCACAGAATTGCGATTTTAGTTCATCCTGCATCACATAAAATGGAATAAAAAGCAATCAAAAACTGATATAAACGTTAAAGTGGTACCAATAAAAACGTCCTTGCACAGTTCTGTATACGGAAAAATAAAAGTTATAGCTATCAGAAGACAGCGATGCATAAATATTGCTTTACATAATCGTATCGACCCACAGAGTAAAACTAACTTGTCACGGGTACTGCACGGTGAGCGCTGTTAAAAAATAGAAATAAAAAAACACTACCAGGATACCAACACAAACGTCAAATTATCCAGCAAAAAACAAGCCCCTACACATCTCCGGACACAGAAAAATAAAAAAGTTATGGCTCTCAGACTATGGTGATGCAAAAACTTGTTTTCCTTTTTTAATAAAAGTGTTTTATTGTGTAAAAGCAGTAAAACATAAAGCTAAATGGGTATCGCTGTAATAGTCATTTCAATACATTTACTGCTACATATACGTAGATACATGTCATGCCACGGTTCCTTATCCGGGTTTCCTCTTCCCCGTGTTGCCTTATGCTTCTTATAAAATAGAAAAGGAACCAATTTTCAGCTCAATGGCTTAGTCCATATTTATTGTAATATCAAAACAACGTAACACACATATACTGTAACCAACATGGAATAGGAAATCTTCCGGCATGCATGCAAATGGTAACAATTTACCTGAACTGTAGCGCTGCAAACACAGTAGTTAGGAGCTGCTCGGACAACCGGCTGTCCTCTTCACAGCCGGTTGTCCGAGCAGCTCCTAACTACTGTGTTTGCAGCGCTACAGTTCAGGTAAATTGTTACCATTTGCATCCATGCCGGAAGATTTCCTATTCCATGTTAGATACAGTATACGTGTGTTAAGTTGTTTTGATATTACAATAAATATGGACTAAGCTGTTAAGCTGAAAATTGGTTCCTTTTCTATTTTATATGAAGCATATCGCTGTAATAGTATCAACCTGCTGAGTAAAACTAGGATGTCATTTATACCGCATGGTAAGTGCTGTAAAAATAAAAAAACACTACTAGGATTGCTGTTTTTTGTTCAAAATGCCTCACAAAAGCCTTAATAAAAATTGATCAAGGCATCTTATGAACCCCATAATGGTACCAATGAAAACGTCAACTCATCCCGCAAAAAAATAACCCCATAATCGGCTCCGTATACAGAAAAGTAAGTGTTATGCCTCTCAGACTATGACGACATGAAAATGCAATATTTTATAAACGCGTTTCTATTGAGTAAAAGTACTAAAACATAAAAAACTGTATAAAATTTATATCATTGTAATTGTACTGACCCCCATAGTAAAGTTATCCTGTTATTTATACCACACGGAGAACGCTATAAAAATGAAGCCCAAAAAACAATGGTGGAACTGCATTTATTTTCCCACCATTTTCATTGGTCAATGCTAAAAAAAACTGAGACACCTGTGCGCCCAAATTTGCACAATACACCCCTAGATGAGTTCCATGAGGGGTGCTGAATTCAAAATAGGGCAACTTCTGGAAGGTTTCACCTATTCTGCTACTTTGAGGGCTTTGCTAAGGCAACATGGCACCCACTAAAATCTGCCTTCCAAAAGCCAAATGTGCCCTGCCATGCACCCAAACAGCAGTTTACACCCACATGTAGGATGTTGCCAAACTTGGAAGAAATTGCATAACAAACTTTAGAGTGCTTTTTTTTTCCAGGATTCCTTGTAAAAATTAAACCTTTTCAGCTAAAATTGCATTTTTTTTTCATTTTCAGAGCGTAACGCTAAAACAATTTGTGTAACAGCTGTGAGGTCGATATTCTCACTGTACCCCTGGATATATTCCTTAAGAGGTGTAGTTTGCAATATGGGGTCTTTTTAGGGGTGTTTATTAAAGGAGTTGTCTCGTTACAAGCTTACAGCCTACCTCAGTGCGTCTGGCAGCATAGGATTTTTGAATTCAGGGGCGTGCTTCTTGTCTGCCTCTTCTCCTCCCTCTTCCCCCCTCCCCTCAGCACACAGACAGCTCTCCTCCATAACAGCAGGGGGAGGGGGGGTGGGGGGTTTGCTGCCAGAGTTAACCCTATGTGTGCCTGCCTAGGTCTGCTGCAGGCTCCTGGATCAGCTGTATTGTTAGCTCCACGGAGACAGGAGAGGGCTGATCTATGAGTGTGGAGCCAGAGGTCTGTGAAGCTGTGTATGCTAATAGCAGAGCAGGAGGGATGTAAGTGTTCCTATACCCCCTGCTCAGCATACAAATCTGCACATCTCCAGCAACAAACAGACCCTGTCAGAACAGACACAGGGCAGCTGTGAAGTGTTACTATACTCAGGATGTGTCACTAGTACAGCAGAGCATGAAGCGTTCACATGCCCCCTGATCTGTATAGTCACAGTTCCACAGACACATCCTGATTATAGTAACACTGCTGTCAGCCTCACCTCTGCTCTCTTCAATCTGTGTAGAGAACAGGAGGAAGCAGGCACACACAGGGTTAATCCAGGCAGCACAGACACAGAAGCCAGAGCCTTCCCCCTCCCTCCAGAAGCATTCTGTGCTGGAGGGGCTCTCTGCTCTGACCTGTATTCAGAGGCTGATGAGTCATACAGACCTGACAGCCAGTGAGATAAGGATCAACAGGTCAGCTGCTATAGAGATTTCAGAAGCTGATGTACTACTACTAACAAGGCTAACTCAAAATCAGTAGGACATTTGTAATAAACATATATTGCAAAGCTGCTTGTTTTTTAAAGATCTTTTAATTAAAACCCAATCATTGTAGCGAGACAACCCCTTTAAGTTTGGGTCCAGTTCAATGTCCAGTAGGTGCTTCTCCTATTCTGAGACTTGTGGTTGAGCCAAATAGCGCACTAGGGCCACATATGGGATATCTCTGAAAACATCAGAATCTAGGAAATTTATGTCGAGTTTCATTTACCAAAAATTGAAAATCTGCAAAAACAAAGTGAAATTTTTAAATTTCACCTCCACTTTGCTTTAATTTTTGTGAAATACCTAGAGGGTTAACAAATTTCCTAAATGCTTTTTTAAATTCTTTAAGGGGTCTAGTTTCTTCGATTAAGTAATTTATGGGGGTATCTACTGTACAGGCCCCTCAAAGCCATGTCAGAACTAGACTAGTCCCTAAAAAATCTATTTTGCTAATTTTCTTGAAAATGTGAAAAGTTACTACTAAATTTCTAAGCCCCCTAATGTCGTAAAAAAACAAGACATTTAAAAAATTATGCCAATCTACAGTAGACATATGGTAGATGCTATGAACTATTTTGAGTGGAATAACTATCTGTCTTACACGCAGAAATTTTTGATGTTTGAAATTGGCACATTTTTCCAATTTTTTTTTTATATTTTTCACAAATAAACAAGGATTGTATGGACCAAAATTTCTTACTTAACCCCAAAGCCTATTTTTTTCCACCCCCCCCCCTTCCAGATCCATAACTATTTTGTTTTTTCATCTACATAGACATGCGAGGGCTTTTATTTTGCGGAACAAGATGTTCTTTCTAATGATGTTATTCATATTACCATAGAGTATACTGGGAAACCGCAAAAAAATTATAAGTGGGGCAAAATGTGAAAAAAAAACGTACTTGCGCCATGTTTGCGTAAGTTTTGTTTTTACGGTGTTCAATCTTTGGTAAAAATCATGCGTTATCTGTATTCTACAGGTTGATATGAATGCGGCAATACCAAACCTTTACTGTTTTGTTATGTTTTTGGTGATGTAAAAAAATTCCAAACATTTAATATTTTTGAAATTTGCGGTCCAATTTTCTGCGACCAATCACTTTTTTGTACTAGCACCTACGGATTTGAGTGAGGGGGCATTTTTTACAGGCTGAAGTGTACTTTTTATTGCTACCAGTTTGGAATACATGAGACTTTTTAAATTATTACAATTTTTATGACATGCAAAATGACCCAAAAAAAGGAATTTTGGCATTTGGAATTTTTGTTCTTCTATGGTGTTCAGCATATGGGATAAATTATAAATATATTTTAATAGATCAGAATTTTTCGGATGCAGCGATACCAAATATGTGTAACCTTTTTTATTTTATTTGTAAAATGGCAAAAGGGGGTGATTTGAACTTTTATTTATTTTAACAGTTTAAAAAATATATATATTTTTCCTTTAACTTTGAATCCCCTAGGGTACTACACCACTAGGGGGCACAGTCATTTTTACAGCCTAAGGGCTTGTTCACACGACGTTTTTGTGATCCGTTTTACGGATCCGTTTTACGGATCCGCAAAACGGATCTAACAATTGTCAGTGTGATTAACATTGCTTTCAATGGCAAAAGCGCATCGCTGTTCACACGAGTGATCGCCGATGCGCTTTTCGCAATCCGCTTTTCGGATCCGTTTTAAGAATTGACATGTCAATTCTTCTTGCGTTTTACGCAAGAGAAACCCCCATAGGAAATAATGGAGTGCGTTTTTGGCATCCTGAAAGCGGATCCAAAAGCGCAGCATACATTTGGGTGCGTTTTGGATCCGTTTTCGATGCCAAAAACGCATCCGTAAAACGCATTGGATTTAAATTAAATATAAAATTTGAATATTATGTTATATACAGTAAATGTATATAAATATATATTTATATAAATGTATAAAATTATATATATATATAAAAAATATACTTTTGTATAGTATTTAATGTATATAATAGTATATAAATGTATATTTTATATAAATATATATATGTATACTAAATATATATTTAGTTTATAAATATTTAGTTTATAAATGATTGTTATTAATTCATTTACATGGGGTGGGTTTGAAAACTATTGGTTGATTTAAAAAAAGAAATAGGGGGCGGGTTCTAAAATCATAGGTGTATGTACAGTTGATTGACACTAGGTAAAAAAAGGGTTTTTTCTTGGGCAATGATAGGTTATATTATATTTAAATTTCAGTTTGATAGGTTGATTTAAATAAAGTATTCAAAAAACGGATCCGTAAAACGCATCCAATACGCATCCAAAAAAGGATCAGCTGTTGCGTTTTCTGGATCCGCTTTCTGGATGCAGTTTGCATCCAGATTTCACAGATTAAAAACGGATCCGTAATACGCATCCAAAACGGACCCAAAACGTCGTGTGAACAAGCCCTAATGCATTGTAATACAGTGCATTAGAGTGTACAAATATGGCGGTTTTACTACTTCCTGCCTGGGGACGGAAGTAGCAAAATTGAAAACATAACGATGGAAGTCTTCACACTGCTTCCAGCTGCCATGTTAAGCGATAGGGACTCCGCAATTTCACCGTGGGAGCCCTGATCGAAGTGAGAAACGGTGCACAGCACCGTTTCTCATTGATTTAGACCATAGTTGCCAACCCTCCCGGTTTTGGCGGGTCACTCCCGCTAATGGGGGCCGTGTCCCGCCCTCCCGCTTGGGTGGCTTAACCTCCCGCCTCTTTAGAGAAGCTGGAGGTTATCTGTGTACAGAGGCATCGGGCAGCGTCTCTTGACGCTGCCCTACAGCCTCTGTCCTTTGCCGCCACCGGCAATGCTCTCCTAGCTTCAGAGGAAGCTGCGAGAGCATTGCGGGGGTAGGGGGCGGGGCTTAGCGGGACCCGCGAAGCTCCGCCCCCTTTCCCCGAGTTTGAAAAACTAGGATGCCAGCAGGACAGGTGAGTGCAGGGATGGCTGTGTGTGTGGGGAGGGGGGTGGCTGATTGCCTGTGAGGAGAGGGGTGTGTGTGCAGTGACTGAGTGCATGTGAGGGGAGGAGTGTGAAGTAGATTTTATTATTTTATTACTAGCTATAGGGGCACTGCCTGGCTCATGGGGGCCATCTGCCTGGATAAAGGGGGCATCTACTTGGCTCATGGGGGCATCTACCTGGATAAAGGGGGCATCTGCCTGGTTCATGGGGGCCATCTGCCTGGATAAAGGGGGAATCTGCCTGGCTCATGGGGATCTGTCTGGCTCGTGGGGGCATCTGCCTGGCTCATGGGGGCATCTGCCTGGCATGGGGGCATCTGCCTGGCTAAAGGGGGCATCTGCCTGGCTCATGGGGGCATCTGCCTGGCTCATGGGGGCATCTGCATGGCTCATGGGGGCATCTACCTGGATAAAGGGGGCATCTGCCTAGCTATTGGGGGAACTACCTGGCCGTAAGGACCATCTAAGTGGCTTTTGCGGGCTCTACCTGGCTATTGGAGGCACTTCCTGGCTATTGGGGTCACTACCTGGCTATTGGGGGCACTGCCTGGCTATTGGGGGCACTGCCTGGCTATTGGGGGCACTATCTGGCTATTGGGGACAGCTACCTGGCTAGAAGGGGGGCATCAACCTGGCTACAGGAGGCTACTACCTGGTTACAGGGTTCAAATAGCCCACCGAGATACCTACCTATTGGGGCACAGTTTGACGGTATCTCTCAGCTCTCCTGGATGCTGACTAGACCATCCAACAGTCCAGGGAAGCTGGGTGACGCCAAAACCCTAATTTAGCTTTCTTCCAGAGCCAATGCACAGTTAGGTGGAGTAGGATGTGGCTTTTTCAAAAGGGACGTGGCTTGCATGCAAGATGGGCGTGGATATGCAAATCTCCTGCTTTTTTACTTTCAAAAGTTGGCATGTATGATTTAGACACTATGGCCATCTTTGCCGTGGCGTCTAAGGGGTTAAACAACGCGGGTTGGCACCGGCGCCCCTTTCGCGCTGTATCTGACGAGTGTTAGCTGCAATTTGCAGCTAACACCTCCCGGATATGTAGCGGGACGTACTCATACATCCAATGTCGGCAAGCACAATGTGTCACAAGAAAACAGTATCTGAATCACATGGATAGGTAAAAAGTGTCAAAAAGTTATTCTCACATAAAGTGACACATGTCAGATTTAAAAAAATAAGGCCGTCAGGAAGGCCATAACTGGCTGCGGCGGTAAGGGTATGTTCACACGGTGTAATTGCGGGGTGTAATTACGCCGGAGCTCGTGGGGGAGGTGGGGGGGGGGCAGCATGCATCAAAAAACGCACCGAAAAAACTGACTGTGTGAAATCACCCCAAGTTGTTTTGCAGCGTCTACTCCTCATAGCTCCACACAATCCTTTTTCCTGTGTTGATTTCTCATTATTATACTTAACTTCATTTATGGACATCTATGGTTTGATTTCTTTGCCTGTGTGGATTGGATAGGTTGTTACCGACATCTATACATAAGAACAAATGACACCAACGTTAACTCTTGTATATATCTCAAACTCAATATAGCAATATTCCAGGCAATAGAATAGCTCAAAAATCACTATTGATTTAAACAAGGATTCCTGATTCAATAGTGGTTAATCCACAATCAGCTCTTCTCTCCCAATCAACCCTGTATATCACTACAAAAGGTCATTTCAAAATACACAGAAAAGCAGCAGAGGATTAAAAGAACACTCGCCACAAACCTAAAAGCACCTTCCGTAAACTGCATCCGCTAATACACTATCCACAGCGATCCACTTCACTGACAAAGTAAGGAACAAACGTTTGTGTTTGAATTGACCGAGCGCTCCGGCCAGCAGCGCTCAGGTCTCCAACACATACAAAATAGCTGGCAGGCTAAGGTGACGTCACCTAGGCTTTAGGGGCCCGTCCAATGCAAAACTACCAACGCGTTTCAGAAGAACACGCGACTTCCTTCATCAGGAAGAGTTAGCGCTGGTGTAATTTCTTCTTACGTATAATTGGTAATTAAAGTTTGGGAAGCAGGCAGAGTAATCCCTTGACATTTTTTCAGCAGCTCTCTCTTATATTGGCGCTTGTGCTTTATAATTTTTACTGTTGCCGACATCTGGTGGGAATTTCATGTCAATAGAACCTTTAAAAATAGATTTACTTAAAAAAAATCAGTGACATGTTCAGTACTTGATTCAATTGTATGTCTCTTTTTTCCAACCATATTGTATGACGGAAAAGATAACCCTGTTTTGCTTAATGTTGCAATGCTGTAAAGAAGTTGAGCTGAAAAATAGTCAATGTCATAACTTCCTTTACTCTAAGCTGAGGTTTGGTAATATTGTCACACGTATTTTAAGAAACAAGAGATGGCAAAATAATCAGTAAGGCAAATGTTAAAACTGCAACATTAGTCTCTAATTCCTGTTCTTAGCACTGAAGTAAATTGTACACTTTCAAAAATGAGTCCTTAGAAACCAGTGCAGATGAGATATTCCGAGATTGTGACTATTTTTATGTATTATATTGTAAACTTGATTTTGGTTTATGTTTCTACAGATATAATCCTAAAACGGTTAAAAGAAGGCGCTAAGGAGACTGTAGAAGGAGACGTCTTAAGAAATGCAAATGAAACTAATGTTCAACGTGTATATTGTTGAAGTGAACATTGTGTCGGGATCTATAGGATGTCATTACCAACACATTAAAGGGGTTGTTTCACTACACTGATTCATCATCTTACCTCAGTCCTGTTTTATTGGTTTCATTTTGAATTCAGGGGCGTGTTTATTGGCTTCCACTAGGCTGCAGTAGAAGCCAGGTCTGTAGCTATAACGACCAGTGCTGGCAGCCTGTCAGGAGAGATTAAACAGGTCTGTTGCTATAGTGACCTGAGGAGCTGATGCAGCCCATACAAGAGGATATATATTTATATATAGATATAGATAGATAGATAGGTAGGACACTGTTAATGGACATATATTGCAAAGTGACTTGTTTTTGCAAGATCTTTAACATAAAAAGCAGCAATCCTTGTAGTGAGACAACCCCTTTAATAACGGATCCATGTGTCTTTATTTAGCAGCATTTTTGTAAGCGGTTATGTCTACATCCAATAACCGCGGTCTATGAGGCTTTGGTACATATAGAGTGGACATTGATCTCTATGCCATGTAAGTAGTATGGTGTCTCTTCAGTTTAGTGTCACTGTATAGTTACACTATGTAACATGGATGTCCACCTGAACTGACCAGGAAGGGGATGATTGTTGGGATGGTAGGGGTCTTCAAACAACTTGGTTTGATCATTCCTTGATGAGACATGCAAGCCATTTATCTAAATCTAGAAATAAACAAGAAAATGGAAACCCTTTTAGTATGCCAAACTTTCTGTAAGCTACTTTAATAAAGATGTAGAAGACAAGCCTTGGGTCCATTATTTACTGCTTCTCAGCTGTGGTAGCAAAACCGCAGTCACAGTGGGAGCCTTATGGTACATTTACACGGCTAGCATTTAGAACATGCTCAATCTTCTACTGTATTTCAATCAGAAAATTTACTATTAAAGTCAATTGGATGGCATGAAAAACGACCAAAAAGCTCTGTGCATGTTTTTGGTGTGGAACAGCATAAAAAAAACTCAATAGTACTTAACCGTTAAGCCCCAGGCCTGAAAAGTAGTTAATGACCAGAACATTTTTTTAGTTTTTGTCTTTTTTCAATGACGCATTTGGATGAGGCCTTGTTTTATTCGGGACAAGTTGTACTTTATGGGGGAATAGTTTAAGTTCACTTAGAAATGATTGCAGAATTTTTTTTATTTTTTTTTATTTTTTTAATTTTTTTTTACACCATTCACATTCCACACTTGACTTATTAGATTAATTCTTCAGGTTATTATGGTCGTGTGGATACCTAATATGTGTAGGGTTTTTTTTGTGTGTAATGTATGCACAATTATTTTTTATTAAGTTTTTTTTATTTTACTTATTTTTTTATTCAATTTTTTTTAACACTTTATATTTTTTACTTTTTTTTTTAAATCCCATGAAGGGAGAACTGTTTACTTTTTTTTTTTTTTTAAACACTTAGTAATGTATTAGCATATTCGTATATGCTAATACATTATAACCTGTGTCAGTCTGACACAGGCAGTGATCTGGACAGCACACAGTGTGTCCAGGTCACTGGCTTCATACACAAACAGCTCTGGGGCCACTCTAGGTCCCCAGGGCTGACTGTGCAGCCGTTCCCTGAGCTCTGTCGGGTCACCAGGTGTTACGATCACCCGACAGAGCCCAGGGAAACCCTTTGATTGCGCTGCGGTAACGCACCGCCTCAATCAAAGGGTTAAAACACCGGGTTGCGGAGGTTTCCTCCGCTCCCCAGTGCTCGCAGGAGATGCTCTGGGATCAGGGCTGTGTAGTACAGCCACGATCCCAGCGCAGTTGTGCCACCGGGCGCCGCAAGACCCTAAGTCTGCAGCGCCGGCAAAAGACGTCGCTGTAGACGAAGCACCCGCACCAGCCGACGTCAAAAGACGGTGCACGGTCATTAAGGGGTTGAAGGTGTTTTGCCACAATCTCATTTCATACCTCCTGCATCCAGCTCTTCAGCTCTGTGTGCTCAGAAGGGGGCGTGTGTGATTTGTTTGAATTGCATATCATGTGACCCAACAGGATGACATCACCAGGCCTTTCCTCTCTCTAGTCAAAGAAAGGTCTGTTTATGTAAATAGCTGTGAGTAGCTACAATGTAGCTCAGAGGTAAAGTTTTTGCCTCACAGCACAAAGGTCCTAGGTTCAAATCCGTGCAGGAAACAAACCTGTAGATTTTTTTTTTCATTGAGGTTTCTTTTTCTTTTTTTATTTGCACTGTTTGACTAATTACTGAGGAGCAGAGAGGACAGGAGTAGAGTGTGAGCACCTGGGATTGAACACTCAGTAGCTGTCCGAGAGGAGAGGTGATGTCTGAGCATGTGCAGCCAGGACTGAGGAGCTCTCAGCGCTGGTCATATCCCCTGGAGATGAGCTGTAAACAATGGATCACTAAAAGAGCAGCTAAAACAAAAATGCCACAGAATTTTTAATAATGATGAATGGTGAAAATATTTTATTTGCAAGCTTCCCACATCAATTTGACTTTGTGGCAAAACCCATTTAATGATTGAAAATCTGAAAACCACATCAAAATCGGACAAAAATATGTGACAAAAACAGAATTAAAAATCCTTGTGTAAAATACTGTTCAAATACTCCTCTGACAATGCGGTTTTAGGATTCAAAATCCAATGTCCCTTGAAGTATGGGCGTGACCTTAGCTAAAGGATTGTATCGTCGGAAGCCAGAGAAAAAGCAGCATAAGCACTGATATTTTTGCAGATTTATTCCAATACACAAGTACTCATCAAGCTCCCTGCGCTCAAGGATTTATTACAACCCTATTTTTTCCAATGATCTAGTGTTATTTGGTGTACTCAATCTGTAGATGACCTAGAAAAATGTATAGGTTTAGAAAAAGAATTTAAAGGGATTTTCCAAGAATTCAAAAATCTCGCTCGTCTATCGGGGCATGATGAAAAATAGAAGAGAATCTTGATTACGACCTGGATGCTCCAGTTCTGTAGCGGCCGCCCCGTTCAGCATTCACGTGACAGTTGCAGCCAATCACAGGCTATGTTATCATGACCACGTGGGCCTGTGATTGGCTGAACCTGTAAAATGATCGTTCCCAACTATAATCGGTATGGCTGCCATGATGGAACAGGAGCACCCAGGAGGTAAGTATGATTCTCTTATTTTTCATCCTGCCCTGACAGACCAATGAGCTTTTTGAACTCTCTAAACACCCATGTTAGTCAGGGGACATCTTTAGCATCTTTTCTTATAACTGTTGTGAGGATCTTCTGTAATTGCTCCTGGAAATGCATGGATATATTTACAGCAGGGTTCTACTAGCCTCTTTATAGTGGCGGTCTGTTTTATTACTGGAAATTTTATTCAAACGGAGAAGATATTATTTTATAAGAATTTATTTTAATAGAATCTTATTTTTTACTAATAGACTACTCTGTGCTACTTGTACTGTTTATATACATAACACACTGTTTATATACACTTATAACACTGTACTGTTTATATACATAAGCACTTCTATCCATGGTATTGCAGATGATGTGAGAGGATTCTGAAGACTCTGGCTCATGTAAACCATAAAAAACTAGGAGCTAGAGGCAACTACAGCCATTCAATAGTGTAGATGAAGTTTACGGCTATTACACTCAACTTTGCAGGATCAAACTGAACATACTCCAGATTTAAAAATTCATTGCTCGATTGTAAGATGGATTAATTACGGGAAGAGTGTGGTTTACCCTTATTGGCAGTATTGACCTTACAGGTCCATGCCTCACTGGAGGTCCTCTTCTGTTTCCAACCAAGATGACATGTTTAGCATAAGAAGGGAGAGATTTGTACAAACTTTGAATAGTAATGATAATGGTGTCTGCAATTCCAGACAGCCAGACCTTGGGGGGTGCTAAATATATATATATATATATAATATAATATAATATTATATATATATATATATATATATATATATATAATATATATATATATTATATATAATATAATATATATATATATATATATATATATATATATATATATATTATAATATATATATATATTATATATATATAATATATTATTTACCAGGTGAGATGTTATAAACACAAGAGCATACTTCTAGTAAACCTAAAGGACCCTACATCTCCCAAAATATGCACCATCATTCGAGCTGCAGTCCGGTATCTTGGACAGTCTGCAGCGATAGACCTATCAATTGTATAGAATTAGGAGGAGATATAATAGATTTTATATGGAAACTTAAACTCTGATGATTGAAGTCCAGATAACGTCTGGCAAGGCACCCATCCTCCCACCCCCCTTTTTAAAAGGAGAAACTGTATGAATTGAATAGTAAATGTAACATAGAAGTTTGTCAGGGGATAGGATAGTGGCTGAAGAGAGACAGCACTAGTTAGTGTTATTACACCCCAGTGCTTGCTTCACTGCTTTGAAATGTCTTCTATGTTGCTGTTACTTCTGGGGGTGCAGTATAGAGCTTTAGGAAAACAGAATTTTTTTACATCTGCGCATGAATGGAACATGTAACAGTTTATATGCAGTAACTCAGGAACAATCAAAAATCAAAGAGATTTTATCAGGCCTACTCGCCAGAAAATGCGCTAATCAACACGTACAGTTGAAGTTTACATACGCTATATAAAAAGACACATACGCATGTTTTTCTCACTATCTGACATGAAATTAGAATAAACCTTATCTGTTTTAGGTCAATTAGGAACCAAAATTATTTATATTTGCCAAATGGCGAAATAATATGAGAGTTTTTATGCCATTTTTATTACCTTCTGCAAAGTCAAACGTTTACATACATTTCCTTAGTTTTGGATAGCCTTCCACAAGCTTCTCACAATAGGATTGAGATCAGGGCTTTGTGATGGCCACTCCAAAACATTGACTTGGTTGTCTTTAAGCCACTTTGTAACCAGTTTGGCAGTATGCTTTGGGTCATTGTTCATTTGGAAGACCCATTTCCGCCCATGCTCTAACTTCTTGGCTGATGTCTTGAGCAGGTGACTAAACCGGACTCCCCCACTCCTTATATAATACACAACTTCTAATATAGCACTTTACTTCACTGCAATTTGTGGTGGCATGCTATAAACTTTTTATTGCTCCATCTGACTTATAATAACAGTCTAAAAAAGTGGTAGCATAAGTATATTCAAATATTATGAAGAATAACTTGCGGTTATTGCAGTCCTGAAAGAGGCTTCAGCATTGTTTCCATCGGCATACGTTAAAAAGTTAAAGATGGTATACGCTCATCACGAACTGAACCGGTCTCCAATAGAGGAACACACTCCTCTATAACAAGGCTGTGAGAGACAGCATAACGTTTCGGAGGACAAGCCCCCTTTGTCAAGTACACCTGTGTACTGCATGAAAGTTCCTTTTAACCATTGCTAAACCACGTGCTACATGTGACGTTACAAAAAAAACATTAAAAACTATTTACAATGTCACTATACATTTTACTGGCTACAGTATGTAAATGACAATAAGTTACTTAATATTCCATTTATTCTACTCCTTAATAACACCAATACCTTACACTAACTACCAACACTCTTAACAGCAAAGACAGTTTCAGTTATTTACGCCTAATATACACTATAGAAAACAGTATAAATATATTATGAAATAAACATCCATTTCACTAAAACCCCAGTTATTAATGGAACCTGTCTGAACATGGATTTAAAAGTAAAATAGTCTGAACATGGATTTAAAAGTAACATAGTCAATTGCCAAAAAAAGGTGTGATACACAGCCTATAGGGACGCTCCCCAGTTGTTGTTTTCCTCATTTAACCCTACTGTAGGCTGTGCATCACACCTTTTTTGGCAATTGACTGTTACTTTTAAATCCATGTTCAGACTATTTTACTTTTAAATCCATGTTCAGACAGGTTCCATTAATAACTGGGGTTTTAGTATAATGGATGTTTCTTTCATAATATATTTATACTGTTTCTATAGTGTATATTAGGCGTATATAACTGAAACTGTCTTTGCTGTTTAGAGTGTTGGTAGTTAGTGTAAGGTATTGGTGTTATTGAGGATTAGAATACATGGAAAATTAAGTAACTTATTGTCATTAACATAGCCAGTAAAATGTATAGTGACATTGTAAATTGTTTTTAATGTTTGTTTGTAACGTCACATGTAGCACGTGTTTTAGCAATGATTAAAAGGAACTTTCATGCAGTACACAAGTGTACTTGACAAAGGGGGTGTGTCGTCCGAAATATTGTGATGTCTCTCTCAGCCTGGGAGTGTGGTCTACTGATGGAGACCTGTTCAGCTCATCATGAATGTATACCATCTTTAACTTTTTAACATATGACGATGGAAACAAAGCCTGTTTCAGGACTGCAATAACCGCAAGTTATTCTTCATAATATTTGAACATACTTATGCTACCACTTTTTTAGACTCTTATTATAAGTTGGATGGAGCAATAAAAAGTTTATAGATTATGGTGAAGTGAAGTAATTTGTGGTGACAAAGTGCTATAGTAGAAGAGTGGCCTTTCAGCCCATGTTAATACAGTACTCGTTTCACTGTGGATAATGACACAATCTTACTAGCTTCTGCCAGCATCTTCACAAGGTCTTTTGCTTTTGTTCTTGGGTTGATATGCACATGTCAAACCAAAGCCCTTTCATTTCGGAGACACAGAACCTGTCTCCTTCCTGAACGATATGATGGCTGCACATTCCCAACTTGTACTTGCATATAATTGTTTGTACAGATAAATGAGGCACCTTCAGGTATCTGGAAATTGCACCTAAGGATGATCCAGACTTTTGCAAGTCCACAATTCTTTTCTCCAATATCTTAGCTGGTTTCTTTAGACTTTCCCCATGATGTTAAACAGAAGCAGTGTGTTTTTGGTTTAAATTAACCCCATAATTCCTCAACTCCTCCAAAGCAAAAAAAAAAAAAAAAAAGATGACCATTTTTCTTCTTCCAAAAGCCGTAACCTTTTTATTTTTCCACCTACATAGACATACTATGGCTTTTATTTTGCGGGACAAGATGTACTTTATAATGGTGTCACTCATCGTACAATAGAGTATACTGGGAAACCATAAAAAATTCTAAGCAGAGCAAAATGTGGAGAAAAAAAAAAAAAAAAAAAGGTACTTGTACCATGTTTGTGGGTGTTTTGTTTTTATGGTGTTCAATCCACGGTAAGAATTATGTGTTCTCTGTATTCTAGGTTGATATGAATCCTGTTCTACCAAATATGTATTGTTTCTGTTATGCTTGGGTACTGTAAAAAAATTCCAAACACTTTCTATTTTTGACATTTGCAGTGCAGTTTTCTGCGACCAATAACTTTTTTGTACTAACACCTACGGACTTGAGTGAGGGGCATTTTTTGCCAGCTGAAGTGTACTTTTTATTGCTACCAGTTTGGAATACATGGGACTTTTTTTTTTTTTTTTTTTAATTAAATTCATTCCAATTTTTAGGGGACACGAACTGACCCAAAAAAAACGCAATTTGGGATTTTTTTTTTAATATTGTGGTGTTCAGCATACGGGATAAATTGTTATAGTTCAATAGATTGGACTTTTTCAGATGTGGCAATACCAAATGTGTGTAACTATCTTTTCTTATTTGTAAAATGGCAAATGGGGGGTGGGGGTGGTTTTAACTTTTTAATTACACACACACATAATTATATATATATATATATATATATATATATTTTTTTACTCTAACTTTGAGTCTCCCTTGGGTGCGTCTCTCCACTGGGTGGGGGGGCCCTCGATCATTTATACAGCCTAATGCATTGTATAGACCATACATTAGGATGTACCAATATGGCGGTTTTACTACTCCCTGCCTGGGGCAGGAGGTAGTAAAACAGAAAACATTGGCGGCGATGGAAGCCTTCACAAAGCTTTCAGCGTAGGCACCCCGATCAAAGTGAGGAACGGTGTTCAGCACTGTCTCATTGATTTAGACGCGGCAACCATCTTTGCCTCAGTGTAGAAGGCGGTAAAAGAGCACGGGATGGTACCGGCACCCTCCCACGCTGTAACCGGCGACTGTTAGCTGCAATCCCGCTACACAGCCAATTAATGCCACTAGGATGTACCCATATGTGCAGGGGCTTAAAATACATCCGCAGGTGTCTCTAAGCCAGAAGCTTCCAAATTATAGGGGCTGTTCCAAATTGTTTAAAGGCAGAGTAATCCTATTGTATGTAAACGTTTGACTTTGCAGAAAGTAATAAAAATGTCTTAAATTCTCTCGCTCTCTCATTTTTCCGGCGTTTGGCAAATATAAATCATTTTGGTTCCTAATTGACCTAAAACAGGTAAGGTTTACTCTGATTTCATGTCGGATAGTGAGAAAAACATGCATATGTGTCTTTTTATATAGTGTATGTAAACTTCTGGTTTCAACTGTATATCCAGAGAGGATACACCTGTGCTTAAAGGGGTTGTCTCACTCCAAAGATTTAGCTTTCAACTTGTAGAATATAAAAAAAAAAAAAAAAGATTTTTGGCCACATACATTCCTCTGGGCAGGAGATAAGAGGCATTTTATTTGCTGTGAGTGCACACAGGTCTCTGGTTATGTTCTTGCTCGCCCTGCCTTGTTGGAGAGCAGGGAATGACGTCACCACAGGACAGCCTGCAGCTTGAGAACAGAGTGTGATATCTCTAACAAGCAGGAGATGAGTTACTCTTGATTGTTTACATTGAGCGCTGAAGCCCTCTGCACTATAGATTATATCTCCTGCAGTCATGTCAGTGCAATTAAAGGGGCTGGGAATACAAAGCTGATACAGTAATCCCTGCTATAGAAGCACCTGCCGCCTAACCATAAAGATTGAAGACACATGAATCTAAAGCGGCCTGTGACAGCTTGGTGAGACAACCCCTTTAAATTGTAAACCCCTTTTGTTTTTTAAGTAGTCAATTCCTACAGGTAGTGCTTGTTATTTTCAAGGTCAATCATCTGTCTTCCAAAGGGTTCTTCATCATACCATACGTTAATGACCAGACTTGGCCTCCAATGTAGGAAGGTTTTCAGGGATTCTCTAATAAGCAGGCTGCTCCGTTAACCACTCTTTTACATACAAAAGATCATCCACTTTGAGGAAGCAGTTTTATTTCTTCATATGAATTTTATATTGCATAATATAAAGTTGCATTTCAACAACCATATTTTGCACAGCAAATTGTTACATACAGCATCTGAAAAGATTTTCAATTTTACACAGCATTATGTGTGAGTAGTGTACAGATGTTTCACAGAGAAACCATAATGATCATGGCAGACATGTACTTTGGGCCTTCGAAGGTTTATCCATCTGAAAATTAAACATCCTAACAGGTTATATAAAACACAAAAGGAATGTTATAAGTGCTAATATGCTGGGAAAACAGCTTCGTAAACCTGGTTTCATACCACAATGCTGGAAGGCCATACACTGTTATAGTGGTTGTGTACTCTTAGTACATAAAGGTTCAATGTACTAAATACTGCAGCAAGAAAAACAGTCATTTAGGCCAGGCCTACTCATCTGATTCCCTATGAGCAAAAAGTACAACATGGAAGTACTGCAGAAACATCCAACTCATTAGGGACAAAGCAGAGAAGTCGCATACAACTCCGACTTTCATTAGGCACAAGCAGTATTAAACGTGGGTGTCACCCCTACCTCAAAAACCACCACTCAGCCACTAGCGTTTTGGTTCTATAGCCAAGTCCCATTCACATGAATGGGGATGACATCATTACTATAACCCATGACAGAAGTTTTTGAGGTAGGGGAGATGCAGGTAACTTTTCTTAGGCAACTCATTTAATTACAACAGTCTCAAAGTGGTCTATGGGCTTGTCCCCACGGCGAGGCTTTTTTAGTCGGTTTTACAGACAGTTTTTTTCAAAAGCGAAAATAGTCTGTAAACCAACTATTAACCTGTAGAATGGACCTCGCTGCATGGGCTTTCCACCAGGTGGGCGTTTTTTTTTTTTTTTAGACCGGTGGTCCCAAAAAAAAAAAATTGAACATGTTCACTCTTCCGGCCGGCTTTTTGGGCGGAATATGAACATCTCAATGCGAGGGGGAGGGCTTTTCTCCACAAGCAGTGTGCACGACCCAAAAACAGAGCAAATACCGGTTGGACTATCCGACTAGTATTTGCTCTATGCCGTGGGGACATGCCCTAACATAATCCCCCTGATAGTAATCTCATAATGCCCCACAAACTAAGATAGCAGTTGGCCAAACAGCCATCTTTTAGACTCCCGCATTGCCATGCTGTTTATCTTGGCCAAAGGCATATACTTTTTCAATGAAGAGATGGATACCAGTGCCTGCCAGGCTTCAATGCTGTTTAGCTCAAGGAGAACAAGATCATTTGAATAATATATATATTTTTTTTTTAAAACCACCCAGTTTGTGGCTATGCTTAGCTCTTAACTACTTATCCTGAACACTTAAAAAGTTACTTAGAATTGTCATTTCCTATGCAGTCATTAGTCTTATACTTCATATATATTACTAGGCTCACTGTGGATGGTAGTGCCTCAGCCAAAGTGCATGTCATGTGAGTGAAATTTACTAATGTTATGCTGTAAGGAGCCATCATTTTTATAAGAAGTTCTAACAGCATCATTCAGATTAGGACAAAAGCACTAGTAGCAATGTTCCATATTACAGTGTAAACTAGTTGATGCTTTATCTACTAGTTTGGCAAATACAAGATACCATTATATATACTTTTTCCTCTCTTTAGTGTAGGTATGGCACATACATTTTCTGGGCCCCTCTCTACCCCCTGTAGCTATTCAACTAATAAACTTATAGCAATGCACATACTACATTTAAAGGGGTTTTGCCACCATGTAAAGTCGACATGGGATGCTTAGAAATCATAAGTTTAGCACTTTTCTAATTGCAGGTCATTAAAAAAAAAGTGTAAGGTGCCACAGCTGCAGACAATAGAAAAACTACTCCTTTAAAACATACCTTTTAATAACACTCAATTAAAATATCCATCCGGGACACCACAAAGAAGGGGTAATACCCTAAACTGTCACCTACACCATGAACCCTGTAGTACCTGTCACAACGGAGACACCGCCCCGATAAGGGCGACCCCGTAATTAACTCCTATACTGTATCCTAACGTCCCGCCTATATATATATATATATATATATATATTATTAGGTGAAGTCAGAAAGGAAAAATACAGCTTGATTGTCAATATGTCTACCAAAACGGCACCAAGATAGGTGCTAGTGGCACTAGAATAATGAATCAGACTATTCACAAAAGGAAACTGAAAAAATACCCTCAATAGACCGACTTACAAGTCAAGGGGTATACAAAAGGTGCCAATACTTATCTGCGCCCTTCAACCCCGGCTGGTAACTACGGTCAATAGGGCGATGAAACCCAAGCGCCAGAGTAGATAATACGCTAAATTAACCCCAACCGCGTTTCATCCCATTCCAGGGATTCCTCAGTGGGTCAAAAGATCAAACAAATAACATCCATCTGAATCTCCAGTCTATTCTATCACAGGGATTCCAGTGGAGGTCTCAGAAAGGAGTTGGTATATCTCCAAATGATGGGATACTCACACGGTGGGACGCTGTATACTCACATCACCATGTGAGTTCCCATCATTTGGAGATATACCAACTCCTTTCTGAGACCTCCACTGGAATCCCTGTGATAGAATAGACTGGAGATTTAGATGGATGTTATTTGCTTGATCTTTTGACCCACTGAGGAATCCTTGGAATGGGATGAAACGCGTTTGGGGTTAATTTAGCGTATTATCTACTCTGGCGCTTGGGTTTCATCGCCCTATTGACCGTAGTTACCAGCCGGGGTTGAAGGGCGCAGATAAGTATTGGCACCTTTTGTATACCCCTTGACTTGTAAGTCGGTCTATTGAGGGTATTTTTTTCAGTTTCCTTTTGTGAATAGTCGGATTCATTATTCTAGTGCCACTAGCACCTATCTTGGCGCCGTTTTGGTAGACATATTGCCAATCAAGCTGTATTTTTCCTTTCTGACTTCACCTAGTAATATATATATATATATATATATATATATATGCGGGACGTTAGATAGGATACAGTATAGGAGTTTATTACGGGGTCGCCCTTATCGGGGCGGTGTCTCCGTTGTGACAGGTACTACAGGGTTCATGGTGTAGGTGACAGTTTAGGGTATTACCCCTTCTTTGTGGTGTCCCGGATGGATATTTTAATTGAGTGTTATTAAAAGGTATGTTTTAAAGGAGTAGTTTTTTCTATTGTTTGGATTTATTTTTCTATTCATATAATTTACACACGTGGGAAGCATTTTGTTGTTTTATGCAACAGCCGCAGCCTTCATTACCTTATCATGGTGTACAGCTGGTTGTCATTGGAGCCGACCTGGTCTAAGCCTCCTGCCTGTCTGGCCACGCTTGCGTGGTTCTTATCTCTTCCTCTGAAGCCCCCTTGGGAACGAGCACGTCCTGACATGCGCAGTAGCTCCCCGGCCAGGACAGTCTGTGGGCTCCTCACTTCCCCCTTCCTTCCTGCTCGCACAGAATCTGCAGGGACTGTGCTTGGGGGATATTGGCTGTGCTTGGCTGTTCTCCAGATTCTTAGCCACGCTCCCTTACTGTATGTCTACACTTTTCTAAGTTCTAGTTCCTTGCTCCGTTCCCTTACTCCTTGTCTTCTACGTTTTTCTACATTCTGGGTCTTTGTCCCGCTCCCTGCTTTAAGCTCTCAGATGCTGGCAGCAGCGCGCACGACTCGCAGCGTGATGACATCACTAAGTGCCGTCTGAAGGGCGGGGTTTTTTAAACTACCCAAGCAGAGAACGCCCCGATCTCAAGACCCAGGGGACCAGCGGCAGCGTGTGAGGTAGGGAACAGCCGTCTTAGCAAAACCCCTTTAAGGGCTCATTGAGGATCGCAGTTAGGTGTAACTATTTTTGGTCCCCGATGGCAGAGCAGTGGACTCTGATCTAGAAACCATAATAAAAATCATGGTCTATTATTGAATGGATCCAAAGCTAAGGCTCCGATTTTCAATTGGTTTCCACCTACACATTCACAAAGTTAAAAAAAAAACAAAAAAAAACAACCATAAAAAGGAGAATAATTTCTCCATTGTTCAAAACACAGTCAACATCGACCATGTGCGAGTTTAAAGGGGTCCTCTTAAGCAGCATTATCAACTACCAAGCCCCAGCTGTCATGTGCTCATTGGGACCAGGAAGCCATGAGGCTCTTTGAGCACTGTATATACAATGATTGGGAAGGCAGGGGCAATGAAACTGGATGTTTATGGGCAACGCATCAGTAATGAAGTTACAGGTCTCTACTCCTGATCCATCACTTAATACCATACTCCACTTCTGAGGAATGCAAGTCAACTTTTGATTCCCATTTTTATTTCATTTGGTCTATAAAGGAAGTGTGAATGTAGTCTACCGAGCCTTAGGTAATGCAAGGTTTAACAAGACTAAAATTCTATAAGGAGATGCATCTGGACCTAGAATAATCAGCAATACAAGTAGTTTAGTAGGATTATGTTGATAAGAGCACTTAAATACCCTTCCAGCCTCCAACTTGGTAGAGCATACTTATACATTAAACTTATTCACTGTATCTTAGGTTACTAATAAGCTAAAAACATAACAGATTAGTTCACATTTCTTTAAATATACAACAGTTAGCATCTTTTAAACAATACAAAGCTTTCACGCAACATATGGGAAGCACCAACTTCCAGGTTGCTATATATCTACAGCCCAATAACACTGAACTGACAGATAAAATGCACTACTTAAAAAGGAATGAAACAAAAGGCAAAAAAAAAATAAAAATAAAATTATATAATCAGTAATTAAATATAACCAGCTGCACAAGAGGTAAGGACATTGTATATTCAGGTTAGTCTACGGTAGACTGGATCTTCTACAAAAGCAGCACTTTTTTTCAGTCTTGCCCTAGAATATGAAATACATTGCACTGTGCAAAAACACATACTGATGGAATCTGCAAGTTTGCAGATTATGGAAGGGACCTGTGGAGTTTTAGCTACACCAGGAAATAGGATATTAAGACACCCCATCATCGCTGCCATTTTCGACAATTCGATGTCTTTTCTTCTGCCTCAGTCCTAGACATCGAGTTATGGCAAGTGCGCCGCCTTTCAGAAACCGAATAAAGTTGTCACCGACTAGAGGTCCAAGGGCAAACAGATTTGGTTCTTTACAGGATTCATAGGTGTATGGATCAATTTCCATAGGGTTGCCCTTACAAGTGATAGGCTGATTGTGGTGGTGCCCTAAACTACGACCTTGTTCTTTTAAGAAAAAGATGTTTGTATGAGACACGATCAAGACTAAAGCCATTGAGATCTTTACAACCTTCTTTAGTCCACCGGTACTCTGAAGGACACATTTCATGTCCGGCTTAAAAGAAAGTACAAAGTGCTCAGGATAGCTGGTGTAAGAGGGATACAAGTTGGAAGCAGAGGAGGAGACTTGTGTGCACATCATATGGTACACCTTGTGGTATTCTGGATACAGTTTTTTAGGCAACTGTTTAAAAATGAGACTTGGATCATTGAGTCTTCGACGGAAAGCATGAATTACCGGAATATTATTGTTGTGTGCACATAAAATAGCATCGGCTGCCGTCAGCCCAGCTCCCACTATTAATACAGGATCTACCAGTCTGCTCAGTCTTCCTTTCACTACAGCTTCTTCAAATTCTGCAATTGAGTGGGAAACATAGTTAAGGTTCTCTCCATGGACTTCCAACCGAGCAGGGGAATCAAATGTTCCCGTAGCAAGAACAAGACTTTCCGCAAACAGACAGAATGGCTGATGAGAACCATCTGCAGCCCGCCGGTAGCCATGAATTTCCCAGTTTTTCATGAGCACATCCTCATTTTCTTTATCAATGCGAGTTTCTTGACATGCAACATCTTCTGCGTCATGGCTTGCAGAGTTGTCTGGATCCCGGTAAGGCCTTACCACAGAGGTGATGTAGGTATTGTCTATAAAGTTTCTTTG
The DNA here is from genome assembly GCA_025379985.1 of Phyllomedusa bahiana. Lineage (NCBI taxonomy): Eukaryota > Metazoa > Chordata > Amphibia > Anura > Hylidae > Phyllomedusa > Phyllomedusa bahiana. Next base: position 15,265 of record JAODAL010008663.1, on the reverse strand, counting down.
AATTCCCATAAGTTTCACATACTGTTTGTAATAGGACGCCACTTCTGCTGGTGTGGCCCGGTCACTTTTTATATTTCTACATGGAAAGAAAACAAAAGAATACAGGGCTGATCATTAGAAAGGTGGAACATCTATGGAAACTATTCCTAAATACGGTGAGGCAGCAAGTCAGATTAGCGATTATCTAGTGCAGGCATCCTCAAACTGCGGCCCTCCAGCTTTTGGGAAACTACAACTCCCATCATGCATTTATTTTTAATCCTATAACAGGGGGAAAATGATGGGAGTTGTAGTTTCCCCAACAGCTGGAGGGCCACAGTTTGAGGATGCCTGATCTAATGCATTATACAGAGTAGGCTCTCAAGATTGTTAACTGAAGCGTAAGGAGTCAGGTAGCATTATTAGGAATAGTGATCATGAGGCTTGCCACCACCTCTTATTTTTGTTCTGCTAAACTAGAATATGCAGGGTCCAAAGAAATCTGAACTAAATGCATAGTTTAATAACAAATGTACAATATCACAAAAGGAACAAGCACTCACCTTCTCTTACCCATGGCCCAGTCTTTAAACTTTAGTCCAGGTAACTCCATCCAGTCACCAAGGCTTAGAGTTAAAATGGACCCATCCATATCCTAAAAGGGCAAGAAACACATTGTAGATAGAAAGAAACAATGGGTTGTCCCAAGATGGATATTTCTCACTTAATCACATAAGGTGTCTGATTGCTGGGAATCCAATATCCCCAATGTGACTAGAGAGGTAGTCAAGTATACATGTCACAGGGAAATGATAAAAAATAGTGATTTGATCAAATCACTTACTTTCTTTAGGGAAATCAACTCATACAGTTATTTTAACATCTTCCATGATGTTATCAAATCCCTATTTTCCCTGTGACATATATACTGCTGCTCCATTCAGTCTTTATGGACTACTGACGAAGACTGCAAACAAGTGATCAACCATCTCTTTCCAGCCAATACAGATTGAACAGAGCTCCAGTGCACATGCCAGGCTGATCAGTGGAAGTGTTGGATCGCCCACTGTTCTAATATGGATAGTCTATCTTAAGGGTCAACTCTTGATTTAAAGGCACACCGGTCATAAGGCTTTTTTTTCCCCCAATGTTTCGAGTACTGAAAAAGAATTAAAGGGATGTTCTAACGAAAGCTTTTATGTTTTAAGGACAACCGCTCGGCTAAATTCGTAACTCCCATGGAAATGAATGGGGAGACTAAGACCGAGTAGGATGCCGCTTGGGGCCAAACACAGTCAGCTCATAGCTAGCGTGAGCCGACCTTAAGCACTGAATTGTGCTCATTGGAACATTCCTTTGAGTACAAGTTATTGCCTTTCTCCAGCAGTGATCAGAAAACGTTAAAACAATGAATAGCAGGACAGACTAATCTCCGTTTAATTCTGTAAAAGAAGAGAGCACAGCTGCAAGGTACCTTCATCAGAATAGTAGCTGGAGGACAAATGAATGATATCTCCATTGATATCTGGATAGGCAGGCCATTTTTTTAAATATATTTAATTTCATGGAGGGAGCTGTGCTTATCCTGGACTCCAGGTTAATATGACTGTGCCAAGTCTTTTAGATACAGTTGTAATACCGAGTCTATTTGATGTAGGAGAGATGAGTGGCATCTGGATTAGTGCCTAGTCCATCAGATGCACATTTGTAGATCAGAGTTATATGCCAGATGTAATAGACATGCAATTATCAGATGTATCAGTGCCGAGTCAGTGTTGTGAGCTCCCTTAGTCGTCTTCTGGGGCGGCTGCTTTGTACCTCTCCAGGCTCCGGCCAGAAGTTCCTCTCAGATAAGGAAGTGGAGGGAAGCTGTACTACTATTTTGGCTTGTATTAAAGCTCATATTAGAGTGCATGGAAAAGGGCAGCAGCATCCAGGCTCAATGTAGTGGCATAAGCCATACAAAACACACTCCTCCCGGAGAAGAGGAGAGAAGCAAGCGCAGCCTTTGCTAATAGCCCAGCATGGACTGTGCCCATCTACAACTCCGATGTTCCCTCACCACTGTCGGTGCATCAGAGCACGTGCTCAATTCACTGGCAGCGGAGCCTATCCATAATGCCAGGCAGCCACAATGGAGACATACCACTGCCAGGGTGCAAGGAGCACTGGGTGAGGCACAGCAGCAAGCTTCTACGGTACAGATGCAAGAAACTACTTTGTAGGACAAGTTGCAGCACACCGAAAAAAGATCTCTTCTGTGCAACCCAAGCGGAACCAGCGCCTATAGGGATGGGTATGAACTGACCAGGGAGAGGGAATAATTGTTGGTTCTGATCTATTGTACTCATGGAGCTGGTCAAGGACATGGCAGGTCTGATTTCTTACTCTTTACCGCTGTGGCTCAAGCACAATCCCCAAAAATTCCTCATAAGTGCAGTGTAATGGTTCACTTTATCAATGCCATAATGTTCTTCAGAAACCAGTGTTGTAAGAGCATTCACCCCCCTCCCTCCCAAATCTCCCAACCCCATTATCTCCCTAGTCATACTGTTTTTTTCCCAGAAAGTGTTAAGAAACTCTCTACCATGTTAACAGTGCACAGATAAGCAGGCCCTACCCATTAGAAAGGTTTTAGTCAAACACCTAGGTAGGCATGTGTGATCTGGCATTTCACCCTTTTCTGGGGTAAAATGTGCCTAAATGAGTAGTCTATGATGTCTAACGCGCCCAACAAATGTGTTAGATGCATTGTTCTTAGGACTCGACACTTTCTAACATGAGGGGGTGTGTCGCACCACACTTGTATTATTAGACACATATGAATGTGGTTCGGCAAAACTAGACGCATTACTGCTCAAACAGACAGGCAGACGTATTTTAATGTGGCCTGCCCGAGGAGTCGAAGTGGAGCTGGATTTGCTGTTAGGTGAGAAAAAAAAATGTCCAATATTTCTCAACTTACAGCAGTGCAATAATAATAAGCGATTTCTGATAATTATCAAACTATATAAAATTAAATTTAAATGTAATAAAAAAAAAAAAAGTTATAGCTCTTCACTGGGCTCATAAAGAGCAATGCCATAAACTTTTAAATAGATGGTACTATACACCCTTTCGACTATCACTGATTTAACCCTCTTCTTCTGCACTTTGCTGAAGAGGCTGTAGCATGCAAGGATCTATCCTACATATTTTTGGCAATGCCCAGTCTTACATCAATTTTGGAGGGACACTTTATTACGGTCTAAGTTTGCCCAAATACAATGTCCAGACGCTCCAGAATTTGCTTTATTTTTAGTTCATATAAACAAAATAGGACCATGGTGTGTGATATCCTCCATGCGGCTAGACTGGCTATCACTAGACACTGGAAGTCCAGAAATCGCCCCTCTATTTCGGAAGTTTCTGAAATAGTGTCTACAAATTGTATGTCTGAAAAAAAACTATTAGCATATCGATCGGGGAAAGCTTCCAAATGCTTTTCGTTGTGGTCTCCATGGATTGCGGTCACCCCTTTCTTGAAGAATGGAGTCTGCTATAGAGTTTCCCCTCCAATGTTCAAAGTCGCCTGACGGCGCTTTAAGCTTCGATTGGGGCTCTTGGGATACCGGTGTGACCTTCTCCCCCTCGTCCCCGCAGTTCTTTTTGTAGCTTATTCAGAAAATTCATGTTTTTCTTTTGGTTAAGTATTTTTTGACAACAGTGTGATACCTCTGATTTTGATGTGCAATTTCTATTTTACCTATGTATCTACATCTCAATAAAATCGATATATGAAGCTGTATTGTCATTTTCGTTCTATACTTGATATCGCATTGTCCTGGTTATAACTGGATGTCAATTTGTTTGATTGTTCTATGAAAATCTTCAATAAAAATCTATTGCTGGAAAAATATAAAAATATATAATATCCTAAAAATCTCCTAGTAAATGTATTTAAGTGTAATAGAATCTAAAACTAATTTTACATTAAATAACCCACCGATGATCATATTTTTTTAATTTTTACTACATTAAATTTGAAATGTATTTTTGCTGCTCTCAGCACAGATGTTGCTGGGACCTGTGCTCTAGCAAGCAGGATCAGTACCATAGTTTCTATTCACTGACATGCTATTCTAATGACTTTTCTCTTATTTCCAGCCCAGTTATAGCCTTTATACATGTTAGGCTCATTACTAATGCGTCTAAGTTTCGTACTGCGCCTAACACACAGGTGAGGAGCGATGAACTTTAGACTCCATTTATAATCACACAAAAACCACTTTCATACATCAGGCGCATTATACACTGAAAACAAGACTCGACAATTCACTTCGAAGCGCCTTCCTTCATACATGTCTCCTCTAATGTTTATGGTGCCCTTCTGACTCTCGGCAATCTATGGAGGACACATGCAAGCTTGGCTGAACATGCCAGTGTATAGGAGGATCAGTAAGAGATACGCATGTTAGACTTACAGCTATCTAATATGTACAGCCAGACTAAGTTTAAGAACTTATTTAAATGGAGTGGTGTAAGATGGAGCAAGGGACCGTCTGACAGATATGTTACGGAGGTGCTGGGCCCAATGAATTAAGGGCCAGTTTTCATAGCGGATGCTGTTCATCTGGGCTGGCTCTTACTGAAATACAAAAAAGTCCAGCACGACTCACCCAGATGTAGCTGCTTAAAATTAATTCACGGTCCTTGGTTCTGGTCAAGTGCTCCACAGCATGAATCCCTGCTGGCTTGAATCGCACATAGAGAAAGCCTTTAATGCAGCTAGATGGTACTGAAAGTTTTATTAAATGCTTACATATACAGACAGATAAAACGTGAATATAGGGGTTGCTGACGCGTTTCGGCTTGTGTAGTGGCCTTGTTCACAGACTAGATTCACGTTTTATCCATTTGTATATATAAGCATTTAATAATAAAAGGTTTCAGTACCGTCTGACTGGATCGAAGGATTTATGGACTAGTCAAAAAGAGTTGGGCAAGATGACTACTCTTTTTGGAGGCCAGGGTTGTACTGGCCTAGAGAATCAGATGAATTGGGTGTGGTTCCCAGTCTGACACTGTAAGGGTGCTTTCACATGGTGCGGTTTTGATGCGTTTCTTTTTTTATGCGTTTTTTGTGCAACAATGTATAGCATTAATTGTTGTGCCTTCCAGCACAAAAAATGCATCCAAAAACCGCACCGTGTGAAAGCACCCTAATGGACTGCTGTGAGATGTTGTGGAAGGTGAACTGTGCCTTACCAGAGCTTGGAAGTCTGGCACAACCACCGGCTCCTGCCTACCCCACATCATCAGCGGGTGAGATTTCCCACAGGGTTGTGCCTTACAAGGACAATTAAGTTACGGCCAAGGACTCTTTGTATGCTGGCTAAAACAAGCTGTGGGTTTTTTTTTTTTGTTTAGTCTGAAATAAAACACTCATTTATTTAACCCAAAGACTGCTCCTTCCTTCGAGACCGCTATTTGGGACTGCTCCCCACAGTGGGTAATAAGAAAGAAGATATAAATGCACACACCATCACAAAAACAGATCACCATTAAAGAAAAAAAAAAAAAAAGAAAAAAATTAAAAACTTTATATTTAAAACTCACATATTGCTCGTTAAGATGTGAAAACTTTTTTCTGATAAAAGTGTCCCTTTAAAGCAGGTGTGCACAACATGTGGCCCCAGCCATCAGTACACAAACATGTTAGGTGTTTGTCCTCATATTTTAGAAAATAATATTGGGTCTTTGAAAAACTGCATTCAACAAGGCCATGTTACCCCGGCTTAAAAGGGGCCGATTTCGGGCCTAATTTGTGCCGAAATTTTTCGCAATTACGGCCCGAAAACGGCCCCTTCATTACGGTAATCCCCAGTTCTCATAGAAACTTTTGGGTTACTCTCTTCCCTGCCGGGGGGGGGGGGGGTGGGAGGGGAGATAATTCACGTCACTTCTAGCTCGTAACGCGCCGCTGCAGTGATTGCTCTATGGGCCGGCCGAAGTGCCGGCCCCCGCTCCCATCCCGCCCGACCAACATGGACGTAACTGCGGGGCGTAATTACGCCCTGCAGTTAAGCCATGTGAACATAGCCTAATAGCACAGATATAGATGGCACAACAGGACTGTATGTTATTTTAAGCAACCTAAACGACCAATCCACTAAAACCGTTTTTTGTATTCTCTCTGGCTTTCTTCCTCAAACCATATTTGACACAATCATGGCATGTCCGCAAAATAAGCCGTAAAGACGTCTGATCAGTTTGAGACTCCAAAGAGGACACTAAATACCGTGTTTTCTTTTGTTTATTTTGGTTCCGTAGTAAGCGGGGGTCTTAGGGGGGCGCCTTGTAAACTACCCCAAATAAGATTTTAGCGCCCTGATGACGTCATTGCCTGTCCGGGAGGGCGCGGGAGGCCGGGACAGCAGAGGCGACGCGGCGCGGGAGAGGGAAAACGGGGACCAGGTAAGTGTTTTTCTCCCTACACGGGCCCTATCCTGCCAAGCCCCCATACAAACATCCCCCCAAAGTAAGACATACGGGGACTTTTGGGGGTAAAAAATTAAGACGCTGTCTTACTTGGGGGAAACACGGTATGTAATTATCTTAGTTATGTTGTTAATTTTGGGGAACCCCCGAAAACTTCTGCAGTACCGAGCAGGTACTGATCTTCGGCAGTCTCTAAAGTGGAACCAGGGCCTCTCAGTTTTGGTATTTACAGTTGAGGTGCTATAGAGGTCTCAAGATTGGGAATACCCCCTCTATGATTTACCGCAGCTCCTGGGAGAGGTAGAATATGATAATGTGGTCCTTGGACCACAATGTTGTGCAGCCCTGCTTTACAGACTGAGAAAACTCCTTTAAAACACAACATTCTGGCTGTCTGCAGTCACGCTAGCGCTTTAAAGGGGATTGTTTTTTTATATTAAAGATCTTGCAAAAACAAGTCACTTTGCAATATGTGTCCATTAACAATGTCCTACCTATTCCTAGATATCCCCTCTTGTATGGGCTGCATCAGCTCCTCAGGTCGCTATAGCTACAGACCTGGTGTCTGCAGCAGCTCATCAGTGCAGGCCAGTAAACACTGAATTCAAATCAAACTAAGAGAAACAGGACCGAGGTGAGATGAATCAATGTAGCGAGACAACCCCAGTGTTTCTCAGAGCCAGAAGCAGCTTTTATTCATGCATGCAGTCTTTTCCTGGTCAGGCTGTGGGTGATTAGCATATCAGCTCAGTATTCAAAGGTCTGCCAATTACTCTGACATGAGAGCAGGAGATGTCTAAAGTTCAGAGACATTTCAGAGATGAAGTAATTAGTCTCCTTTGTTTCTGAGATCAGATAACGCTAAGGCTATGTTCACACGAGTGAAATTGGGACATATTTCGGCCCGTATTTCGCACCGTACTGCGCTCAATACGGGCCGAGATATGTCCCAATAATTACGGTAATCCACAGTTGTCATAGAGAACTATGGATTACGCCTCCTCTCCCTGCTCACACAATACACCGCGGGGGGAGATAAGTGACATGTCAATTACCAGCGACGAATATGCCCCGCTAGTAATGAATGTTTATGGGTCTGGCGGGCTACCGCCCCCCCCCCCCCCCCCCCACGGCGTGGGAGTCGGCGTGAGCTCCTGAAGTCCCGGCGTAATTGCGGGGTGTAATTACGCCCCACTATTATGCCATGTGAACATAGCCTAAAGCTCTCAAGCTGCTGGCAGTTCTGTGTGTGGGCCTGTGTGATGACGTCATCCCTGCTATCAGATAAGAAACAGCAGGGGAGAGCAGGTTGGTAACCAACAGAAAACCCGAGTGCACCCAGAGGTGATAAAATCACTACTATCTCCTCAAAGAAAAATAAACAAAGCAATCTATTTGGAAAAAAAAGTCTTAATTTACCGTTGTCTACATCTTGAAAGCTAATCTTTGCAGTGAGAAAATCCCTTTAATGCATACTGTCCCATTACAGAGTTCACACATTATATATTTATACTGAAGGCATACAGTTATGTATTGAAGAAGAGCATCAGTCAAGAATTATGAACCTGTTTATATTGAAATAGCAGTATTTAATAATTTAAAATCTAATGATTTTACGGTTTACTCACATGCCAGGCTCCGCCTGGGGGGCCCTTTCCTAGAACTATATGAGGAATATAGTGTTCTTGCTCCAGTTTCCACTGCAAAACAGATGGGTAATCATACCCAAAGTCAGCATTTGGATGTAAAAGGGTGTCAAACAATACAGCTACGGGGTTAGATGAGCGCCCCTCTAATCCTTCTGACAAGTATTCCAGATCCTGCAAAGGAAGAGACAACACAGGGTAAGATGCAGCAAGCACATAAGTACTGCTGGGGTGTACATGTAGTATGGTTTTAGGTTACCAGAAGTAGATCGTGGCGGCAGTTTCTTGGGAATATATCCAATGACTAAACTGTTTCCTATAAGTATAACCCCCTCCTTCCTTAACTCAATGGAAAGCTCTAGTGAGTAATGTCCTCACATTTGATAGGTTTGTGTTTGAGCGCAGAAAGCGCCCTGTGGAGTTTATTAAGTGTGTGTTGTGGGGGGGGGGGGGGGGTTGGTGCACATCTCTGCTCACCATGGAAAACTCTCATACCATCGAGTGACTGAAGTGCCTTTCCCTTTCCAGAGTTTACACATGTATTTCAATATTGTCTTTAGACCAACAGTGTGTGTTTGTTGCAGTATGTATGCATCGTATGTATATATATATATATATATATATATTAATATATATAATATATAAAATATTATATTATATAATAATTATTTTGCACCCAGGCCATTGTATTGTGCTCATCTGTGTAACGTCAATCCAAACAATAGTCATCACGGCAGCGCTACCTTTTTCAAGTGGATGCAATGTTTCTGGCCCCTGAATCCATGAGACCCCAAAGTCCAAATAGGTTCAATTGGAAACAGCATCACACGGGTTGAGTTAATAAAAACGTATCCTTTATTCCTCCATACAAACAATGTGACGTTTCAACCACCACTGTTTGATAAAGACCCAGTGAGGGTCGAAATGTCGCATTGTAGGCGGTTTTGTACGGAGGAATAAAGGATACATTTTTATTAACTCAACCCGTTGGATGCGGTTTCCAGTCGAACCTATGTGTGACGTCAATGTCTTACTCCTGTTGACTTATTTTTCAATAAACTGAGTTAACAAAAAAAGTAATCAATCCCCCCGTCCCCAATGAAAAGAAGGGAAAGGGTTAAGTCTATAGGCTGTAAACCTCTGGTACAATTGTCGCGAGTGGATCTACCTGCTCAGTGATAGAAAGGTGCCTTGCTTCCTCTAACTTGCTGTGTAGAATGGGATTTGGATGTAAAGCTTCAGGAGAGAGATAAGGTCTGTATCCAGACAACATGTATGACAAGCAGATTCCAGATGGCCCATTTCCTGAAATGGAAAATTCATGTGTTACATTAGTAGTATAGATTTTCCAGTCCACATCGCACCAGCTGTCCCTGTTTTGCCACAGCTGCTGACAGTTTCTAGGCAGACCCTCTTGTGACTAGTGGGGCGAAGACCATACACAGTGTATTAACATGACCTACTGATGGGTACATGTAGCTCATGGCAGTGATAAGTTGGCAAGTAAAGCTGGTTCCTAAGGGCACTACCACAGGCGAGAAAAAAGAAAAAAAAAAAAAAAAAACCCCACACAAAGTTTACTTGAGGCTGCCCTACTGACATCTTACCTTTTATGAGAAGCATCCTGACCATAGTCAATGGGGTCAAAGTCAAGTGCATAAGATAGGAGCGGCAAGATATTGCTTGAATTAATATATGTACTCAAGGCCCCCTACTAGGGTTGTGTGCAAGTGCTGGCCTTTGGCTTCAGTAAGAAAGTGCTCTACATCTAGGACAAGGTTTCCACTGAAAAATCAATTGCTCTGTAAAGCCAGGTCAACATTGTGATAAACTGGTCACCAAGCACATCTCTGCCAGCAATGAGATTGACGACCTTGACACAGCCTCATTTGCCTGCAGTGATCACTACCTACCACACACATCTAATACAAAAATCAGTGGCACACTAAAAACATCAAGGTATATAGGAATATTGGAAATGCATTACTGCTAAGGAAAATATGAAAAACCGGGGACTCTTAGTTTACAGTTTTTGATCAAAGATTGTATTAAGCTCACCTCCAATAGCGTCAGGGGATCCCAGCACAGGTGAGTTCCTAACCACTAAACATGTTACCTCACTAGGAGTCCGTTCAGCTACAACTTCTCAGGGATTTGGGAGGAAATTGCAAAATTTAAAATATCCTTCACTGGTTTTAAAAAAGGCGGCAGAGTGCAGCAAGCCAATGAGATTGCCATTTTTCAAATAGACTTCAAAAATCAATTAGGCTGGTGCACATCTAAAATATATATTGAAAAAACGTAAGCATTAGGGGGTTAGTGGTTTTGGGACTCACCTGCTCTGGATCCCCTTGACGTTTTTGGGAGGTGAGCTTAATACAATCTTTGATCAAAAACTGTAAACTAAGAGTCAGGTTTTTCATATTTTCCTTAGCAGTTAATGGCATTTCCAAAATTCCTATATACCTTGATGTTTTTAGTGTGCCACTGATTTTTGTATTAGATGTATGCTATTGCCTTTTCAGTGTGCACCTATGCTTACATTTTTCAAAATATATTTTAGATGTGCACAGCCTAATTATGTTTTGTACCTACCACACACAGTCCTGAGGATGACCTACAACAACCTACAGAGGGGAAGCAGCTCTTCTGTAGCACATAGTAAGTATGAGCAACTGATGGGTGTATGGGGGAGGGGGACAGGTGTAGCAGGAGAGGAACATTGGCATATGCAGGGGACAGAAGAATGATGGTACAGGGTAGAGAGCCGTGGCAGGGAGAGGAACGATGGTAGTACAGGGTAGAGAGCCGTGGCAGGGAGAGGAACGATGGTAGTACAGGGTAGAGAGCCGTGGCACGGAGAGGAACGGTGGTAGTACAGGGTAGAGAGCCGTGGCACGGAGAGGAACGGTAGTACAGGGTAGAGAGCCGTGGCACGCAGAGGAACGGTAATACAGGGTAGAAAGCTGTGGCATGGAGAGGAAAGTTAGACATTAAAAATGAACAAGGTGATGTCAGCTGGTTTCATTCATTTCATATCATTCACATACCTATGATAACCACAGGAAGAGTCAGAGGAGGGTCTCTTGAGAGGGGGTTTTCTTCAGCTAAAGGCATCACTACAGGGCGTAATATTATTGCTACAGTGCCGAACTACCAAACCAGTCGTCTGCTGTCAGGGCCGCTGCTGGAGAGAAAAGAAAAAAAAAGAAAAAAACTTCAACATTTTTCCATATAAACCATTACGAATACTTTCTAAAGTTTCACTTTTTCACACCCACTCACAGGCGGTCTACTTTGTTCAGGATCCAGCATGCATGAGAGAGACTGCGCTTGCCGAGTGACTATGGAATTCCATTCCTTACTCCTCAGCTACAAAGGAGCTCATCTCTGTGGAGTACAACGCTATACGTCAGTACAAGGTGGAGTATGCCTGGCACGAAGAGCTTAAACGGGTTTTATCGTTACAAAGATCATGTCTCAGATTATGGGGACAGTAAAAATAAGCACTTTTTTAATTGGGTTGCATTACCTCTGTCACTTGGTTAGCAGATATAAGCTCTCTGTAAATCTGTCTTCTATTTCTGCTTTTGCTGGTCAGAAACGCCCCCTGGTCGATTCTCACACCCGTAAGACACGCCCCGTGCACTGTATTGGCTGGCTGACATTTCATTCAGCTGTTTGGGATACGCCCCTAGACAGGAAAACACCCGGGCCCCGCCCCCTGCGCTGTGATTGGCTGCCTGCACACTCTGTTTACTCCCCCCTGATTTTAAAATCCGATATGAAACCAAGGTCTGCTGCTCTATGTACATGTCCCAGCTTTAGGGTCAATGTTCTGGGCAAATTTCTGCCTGTTTAAGGGCTTTTGCCAAGAGGTTGATTAACCTCCTCACAGATCCAGTCCTTAAGCTGCTACTTGGAAAAGAAGGCGTTCTGTTCCTCAGATCGAATGCAAGCCCCGCCTTCTTGTGATGTCATCACCCTTTGTGTATAACATAAGCATTCAACACTGCATCTGCATAAGCTGGTTGTGTGGTGCAGAGCTTAGCTGATCAGTTCCACAAGACAGAGGTTGGGAGTTCAAGCCCCATCAATAGTTGGGGATGAGAAATGATATAGGGGAGCTTTGTATGTGTATATATATCATTATAGAGATTAACATATATATTTTATATCTCTCTACATATGTGTATAATTTAGGGAAGAAGAAAAAATAAACCCTGTGAGGGACTAGAACTCCAACCCCTTCGTTGTAAAAGCAATAGTCTATCAACTGTTTTACCCTCTGCACCACCAGCCCAATTAGTTAAAAGCTGAGAGGGCCTTCTCTGAAAGCTGAGTGCTTCTCCCCCATTTTCATCACAATGTCACTGACGGGAAGCAGAGATCTTTACTTAAAAGCTGACATTTTTTAGTTGAGTAAAGATCTCTCCCTGTTTTTCAGTACAATTTGGTGAACACCATAGAAGGAACAGCTGCTGGCTTTTCCCGTTTTTTGTAAACTAAAAATATGAAGGTGTTGCGGGGTTTGGGGCCTCAAGGGACAACCTAAGCAGGGAGGAGCTACAGACTTTATATCCAGACAACTTTCTGCATCCCCCCTTTTTTACAAAATGATGATTTCAAAGTTCTTCATGAGGAAGACAACCCTGCTGAAGGGGAGACAACCCCCTGAAGGGGAACAACGCCCTGAAGGAAGACAACGCTGCTGAGAGGGGATAACGCCCTAGAGAGGACAACGCCCGCTGAGAGGAGGGCAACGCCTGCTGAGAGGAGAGACAACGGCCTGCTACAGGGAGACAACCGCCTGCCTGACATGAGGGGGACAACGCCTGCTGACAGGAAAGCAACGCCCGCTGACGGGGAGAGACAACGCCTGCTGACAGGAGAGACAACGCCTGCTGACAGGAGAGACACGCCTACTGACAGGAGAGACACGCCTGCTGAGAGGAGAGACAACGCCTGCTGACAGGAGACACATACCCCTGGATTTCAAACTCAATCTGAGAAAATTAGCTGAACAGCACGAGCAGCTCAAACGATAACACTTTAATACTGGAAAGGGATAAAAACTGACACAGAAGAGGAAGGGCAGCTTGTATCCCAGAACCAGGAGACAACATCCCAGTCACCCACTGAAGTGCATACAGTATATGTAGCTCATCAGTCACTGCCACACACAGATATTTACATAGAGAGCCGTCCCCAAAATCTCTAAATATTAGCAAAGAGCTTAATAGTTTTGTTTTATGAAACATTTTATTGTAAGATTTCAAAAGAGCTCTTACTTTTCACTAGGGACACTTTTCCCTTAGAAAACCTTGAGTGGCTTGTATCAAGGGCAGACTGGCTTATTACAATCGGCTAGGAGTTTCAAGATGAATGGTCTCTGCCAGTTTCTCCCCCCCCCTCACCCCCCCAAATTGCATAGGTAGAGATCTGTCAATCAAGCCATGATGGTCAGCAAGAAGCCAGCAAGGGCCACGCAGATGACTAGTCTCTCAGTCACTTTATTCCTGGCCCAGGCAGGATGCAACTCCAAAGAGAGCTCCTCTGAGTAGTCTAAAGGTTTTAACTTCTCTGACAGAGTCTATGGTTTGGAACTGGGCCTTCATCAGCAGAGGCTCTGATCAATTAGATTGCCACCAGTTGATTTAGAGACACCATGAAATCTTCTGCCATGTACTTAAAAGGGTGTTCCCACCATAGACTTTAATGTCAAATCGCTAGGATAGGCCATTAGAGTCTAACAAATGTAGGTCCCATCTATCTTGAAAATGGGACCCCGAGAATTTGAAGAGTCAGTTCCATAAAACAGAACTCTCCATTCTGTTTTATGGAAGTTTTGAGTACAGAGGAGTGGTGCATTTGGCTGTACTCAGAACGCCCATAGAACAGAATAGAGAGTCACGTGCAAGACTGACCAGCTTTCCATTCTAAGCCAACACTTGAGGGCCCGTTCCAGAGATAGGTGCGGGTCTCATCTCTGGGACCTGCACCTATTAGGCTTTGCTCGTATCTCTTAGCAATAGGTCATTAAAGTCTATGGTTGGAGCGCCCCTTTAAAGAGGTTGTAGAACTGTAAAAGAAACAGCTCGAGGCCATGGGCAGCTCATCCCCATTCACCTAAATTGGTGACCCAAGTCTTCATGGGGAGAAAGTGGCAATGGTTTTATAATCTCATTTATTTAATTAGGTTTTCCAAGAAGCAGCATAGGAATAAATTGCTGCTTATGAATATTTAGGACGACAAGTTCTGAAGGATCACAAAGTTATCCGAAACAATCCATCATGGTGCAAAATATAATATACTGCAGGACAGTGTAATGTAGATTACAGTCAAAGGAAATGGCGGCAGGATAAAGAGGTCATTGTCCTTGTGAAAGCTTCCACATTGAGAGTAAGGGGATAAATAAAATTAGAGGTTTTTTGGTCTCCGAGCTGGGAATCTGGTGGTGCGCCAAGATATTTTCCTGAATACACCATAAGTACAAAGGATAAAAATAAAACCAGTCTGGGGAGTGAAACTAATAAAAGAAAGATCTGTATATTTCTCTCTTTCCAATAGGGGTTACACATTTCAACGCAAGTGGTTCTGAAACAAGTCTGGAGAAATCTAGTCAAGCTCTACGGCCCACTCCAAAAGTTAGACCTCAAGAGACACTACGGGCTACATGTATGAATGGGGCTGTGCCAGAATTCTGTAGTAGACCAGTTCTATAGATGTATGAACAGGTGCACTCCAAGCTCTGGCGTGATAAGCGTCTGGGTACCGCGCCAAAGTTTTGGGGTGTTCTGGGGGCTTCGCACCACATTAGTAGAAGTAAACACATGTATGATTCTTTGATGCCAAAACTTTGGCGCAGAACAGTTAGAACAGCCAGACCAGGGTAAAGGTGGTGCCTGAGCCAGACTTGTGGTATTGTATCTACACTGCCCTGTATGTATGACCTGCAGAAGAACAGCCAGACCAGGGTAAAGGTGGTCCTGAGCCAGACTGTGGTATTGGCTCTACACTGCCCTGTATGGTTGACCTCAGGAAAAACCAAGGGGAAAGGTGGTGCCTGAGCCAGATTTGTATTGCCCACTGCCCCCTTTTGTATACCTCAAAAGAACAGCCAACCCGGGGAAAAGGGGGTGCCTGAGCCAGACTTGTT